>VXBC01005694.1:46441-59497 GCA_013399945.1 Ploceus nigricollis
GACCTTCTCTCCAGAGTCCAAACACAGCTGGACTCGGACTGGTCACTCAAGATAAACAATCTCCAACTCACATTCCACAGGGGAAACAGGGAGCAGAGATAAGAATTGTTTCCCTTTGTCTCTGCTGCTTCTTCATGCTTCTCCCAGTAAATCTTCGGGAAAAGTTGTGTCTTGCTTTTCTCCATGAAGAGAAATGAGGCAACAGCTGTGGGCAGCCTGTGCCAGGCGTTTGAACGAGTCGTTGGATGCCCAGGCTGGAGGGTTCAGGAAGAGGCAGCAGCACACACACCTGGGTACAGAGCCAGGGACCCCCTGGCTGTCCTGTGCCGAGCCAGGGTCCCTGCCTGGCCCCCAGCCCCGTCCTTGACCCCCAGCCCCTGCTCCCCCAGGTGCAGAGCTTCCTGCGGGGCTGGCTGTGCCGCAGGAAGTGGAAGACCATCATCCAGGACTACATCAGGTCCCCCCACGCTGACAGCATGCGCAAGAGGAACCAGGTGGTGTTCAGCATGCTGGAGGCTGAGGCCGAGTACGTGCAGCAGCTCCACATCCTCGTCAACAACTTCCTGCGGCCGCTGCGCATGGCCGCCAGCTCCAAGAAGCCGCCCATCACCCACGACGACGTCAGCAGCATTTTCCTCAACAGGTGAGCCCCGTCCTGGGCTCCGGGAGCTCGGTGGCGTCCCAGCAGCTCTGCACACCCGCTGCCCTCCCTGGTGCTGGGGGTCTGCAGCGCCGTCGTTCCCTGAGCCTCCAGGCACCCTCTGCCCCCCGGCCAGCCCAAGGGCTGCCCTGCTCCCCCTGGGCTGGGGATTTTGTCTGATTCCTCCTTGTTTACCTCTCGTTCATCTGTCTGTTCCTGGTTTGGCTCAGTCCTCTCTCGGTTCCTCTTCCAGTGAAACGATCATGTTTCTGCACCAAATCTTCTACCAAGGCCTGAAGGCACGGATCTCCAGCTGGCCCACGCTGGTGCTGGGTGAGTGCTGCTGCCTCCTCCTCCTCCTCNTGACATCCTGCTGCCCATGCTGAACATCTACCAGGAGTTCGTGCGGAACCACCAGTACAGCCTGCAGATCCTGGCCCACTGCAAGCAGAACCGTGACTTTGACAAGCTGCTCAAGCACTACGAGGCCAAGCCTGACTGCGAGGAGAGGACCCTGGAGACCTTCCTCACCTACCCCATGTTCCAGGTGGCCACTGCAGCCAGGGCTGGCCCCAGGGANGCTGCCCTGCTCCCCCTGGGCTGGGGATTTTGTCTGATTCCTCCTTGTTTACCTCTCGTTCATCTGTCTGTTCCTGGTTTGGCTCAGTCCTCTCTCGGTTCCTCTTCCAGTGAAACGATCATGTTTCTGCACCAAATCTTCTACCAAGGCCTGAAGGCACGGATCTCCAGCTGGCCCACGCTGGTGCTGGGTGAGTGCTGCTGCCTCCTCCTCCTCCTCCTGCTGCTGCTCCTTCTCCTTCTGCAGCTCCACAGGCATTTGCCAACCAGCAGCAAAACACACTGCACACCATGTCCTCGCTGGGTCACGTCAGCCACAGAGTACAAACCCCAGAGTGACCAAATTCTGCATTCCTGCTCCTGCAGGGAGCTGGGACTGGACCGTGCACCAGGCTGGTGCTGGAGAGCACCACTGTGTCCCATCAGAGCCTCTTTAGNAGCTGGGGCGATGGGACAGACAGGGCAAACCCCATCCCCACAGCTGGCATCGTATGGTGGGAGGCAGAGCCTGGGTCAGGGTGGCCTGGGGCTGGACCTGATGGCCCCACACGGCTCCTGGGCCTGCTTGGGCCATCACTCTGGGTGCTGCTGGCTCCCTGAGTATCCCACACCTCTGGGACTGGGACAGGGAACAGCGGGGTCCTGGGCACAGCCCCACGGTGCTCCCCCTCTTCATTCAGCTTTGGCACAAGGAGCTTTGAAGCTTTAACTGCTCAGGTCAGGGTGCCCCTAGCCATGGCAGGAGCAGCCCAGGGTGGACCCCTGCTGTCCCCAGTGTCCCCACTGACCTCTGCTCTCTCCCTCGTGCTGCAGATCCCCAGGTACATCCTGACCCTGCACGAGCTGCTGGCTCACACGCCCCACGAACACGTGGAGAGGAACAGCCTGGATTATGCCAAGTCCAAGCTGGAAGAGCTGTCCAGGTGAGAGCTGCTGATCATCCCTGGGCTGTGGGACAGGTCCTGGCTGCTCTGGCCAGGGGCAGTGTTTCCCAGGGCTCCTGGACAATGAAATGAGGGCTTAGGAGGACTGGGATGGCTCTGATGTCTGGTTCTGTCCCCTGTTCAGGGCTGGCAGGACTGGTGGGGCTGCCCTGTGGGAAGGCACTGAGTGCCTCCGAGATCTGCACATGAGCACTTGGGAATTGGCCATAATTCCCTGCTTTTCATCCTCTTCCTCCCCAGCCCATGGATTGGAGTGTTCTGGATGTCAGTGCCAAACCCACCCGCACACTTTAAGTTCTGTAAAGAGTTCCCATCTCTTTTCCCGCTCCCCAGGGAGCAGGGATATCAGAGGGGGCTGGTGATGGGGGATCTGTCTGCCCTGAGTCTGAATTTTGTGATTTCCAAGCACTGACATTTCAGTATTTACCAGCCTGGAGGCACAGTCTGGGCAGATGTACAGGTCACCTCTGGAGCTCCTGGCTCTGCCTGGCTGGATCCTGCTGCAATTCCCTTGATATTCCTTCAGTTTTGGTTTTACCTGGTGCAGCCCCACCGTATGAACATATAAAGGTGCAGGGGTTGGGCAAACCTGTGCAGATCCCACCCCAGCTCCGACTTCCTCCTCCCCATCCTTCAGGATCATGCACGATGAAGTGAGTGAGACTGAAAACATTCGGAAAAACCTGGCAATAGAGAGGATGATCATCGAGGGCTGTGAGATCCTGCTGGACACCAGCCAGACCTTCGTCAGACAAGGTCTGTGTCAGTGCCAGCGTCCCTCCCCTCCGTGGTGAACGTGGGCCTGGTGGCCCTGTCCCTGTCCCGTGTGCTCTGGTGGCCTGTGAAATGTAAAAATACAACTCAGGTCCGAGTTTTCACTGATCAGAGGCACATCAGGTTGGGGCAGCTCTGGCACTTTTGGGCAGTTTTGTCCCTGTCCTTTCCCACACCGTGGTGTGGGAGGTGCACTTGGCTGTTACTGCTGCCCCACCGGGAGGCAGCAGGACCGCGCTGAGCTCTGCTCCCGGAGCAGCGCCCTGGGCTGGGCGTGCAGGGGGGGCTGGCACCGCGGCTGGTGCCCCCCCGGCTGCTGGGTGGCCGTGTCCTGGGGCTGGTGGCAGCCCTGGCTCCCGGGGCACACGGGGAGCCGTGCCGTGCGGGGCTGACGGCGTGGCCCCCGCAGGCTCCCTGATCCAGGTGCCGATGTCGGAGAAGGGGAAGATCACGCGCGGCCGGCTGGGCTCGCTGTCGCTCAGGAAGGAGGGCGAGCGCCAGTGCTTCCTCTTCTCCAAGCACCTCATCATCTGCACCCGCGGCTCCGGGGGAAAGCTGCACCTCACCAAGGTGAGAGGCCGAGGGCTGGGGAGGGACAGAGGGTGGCCCAGCTGTGGCCCGAGCTGGCCGGGCTCTTGGTGACAGAGGGCTCCAGGGACCACCTTGGCCTCCCCTGGCACAGCCCAGGGGAGCTGGGCTGGGAGCCTGCGGCCACCTGGATTTATTGCACGTGGTCCTTGTCAGAGCTGAGTCACGGGGGAGATGAAAAACTACAAGATCTTGATAAAAGAATTTACCCTGATTTGCAGCAGAAACGTTGACAGTCTGTTCTGGAAGAAACTGGAATCACAGCCCGGGCTGTCTGTAGCACTCCTGGCTCCTCTGGTTGCTCCCTGGGTGCCTGTGTTTATTTGGGGAAGTTTGGCAGTTAATTGAGCAAGAATCTTACAGAAATTGCTTGTTACTGGCATTAAATTATCAGTTTGAAGAATTACAGTCCGTGGCAAAGAGCTGATAATTGCAACAACAGACTTTGGGAAAATTAAATTTAAAGCTCCTATTAAATAATTTATAAACAAATTAGTTGATCAATTTGACAAGGAAAACCCAGAGATCCCAGCAGGCACAGATCTTTTTCCCCAGTGAAAGCAGGCGCTGTGTGTGTGTCCCCCTCCCCTGGGCTGTGTGTGCCCCTCTGGGGACATCGACCTGTCCCCAGCCCTGGGGGACAAGGACAGAGGAGCTGCCAGCCGCTGGGGGTGCCACTGCTGAGCCCTGCCTCCCGGCCTGGGGGGGCTGTGCTGGGGCCCGGGGGATGCCCAGCCCCCGGGGTCGCAGTGCTGAGCCCCCTCTGTCCCCTGCAGAACGGTGTGATCTCCCTCATCGACTGCACGCTGGTGGAGGAGCCCGAGAGCACCGACGAGGACGGTGGGTGCTGGGGAGGTGGCTGGGCGTGGCTGGGGAGGGGGTCAGGCTCAGGTGCCAATAGATTCCAGGAATCCACGACTGAGGTTGAATTAGATTAATTATTTACTGTGACTCAAGCAGACCCACACTTAGACCTGACCTTCCTGGGGCAGCCAACAACCCACAAAAACCTGAATAAACCCTCCTTGAAAGCTGGCTGGGAAAGAAGGGATGGGAAAGGCTTTCCCAATCACTGTGTGGGGTTTTTCTGTTCCAAAGCCAAAACACCAGGACAAGACATTGACCACCTTGACTTCAAAATCGTGGTGGAGCCAAAAGACTCCTCATCGTTCACCGTGATCCTCGTGGCCTCGTCCAGGCAGGAGAAGGCTGCGTGGACCAGTGACATCAGCCAGGTAGGACCCAGCAGGGAGGGGTGTGGAGCTCTCAGCACGAGGAGCTGCCACGGGGTCCCTGCTGGGCCGTGGCATCGGTTTGGGCACGCAGGTAACACCGGGTTTGCCGCGTGCCCGCGGCCCCAGCGCCGCCCTGCGCCCGGGTTTGTGCCCCAGGAGCTTTCCTGGTGCCCTTGGGGTGTGGGGACCTGCAGGGGTGTGGGGACCTGCAGCCTGCAGGGGTGTGGCTGCTCTGGGGGAGGCCAAGCCCTGACTTCCTCCGCCTGCCGCCCGTGTCTCTCCCAGTGCGTGGACAACATCCGCTGCAACGGCCTGATGATGAATGCCTTCGAGGAGAACTCCAAGGTCACCGTGCCCCAGATGATCAAGTGAGTGTGGAGGGGGCCGGGACACAGCTCCTGTGGCTGCCAGGAGCCTCGGGACCACTGTGACCTGCCTGGGACCTCACGGCCTCCCGTGTGCTCCATGGGCTGTCCCAGTGTGGTGATTAGCAGCGTTAATTAGCTGCTGAGGGATTTGCAGTGCTGGGGAGGTGGGAATGCCAAAAGGGAGAGTTCAGAGAAAAATAACAATAGTAAAGAGGGGGTAGAAGTGCCAGGAGGGAGGGGCACAGGGGCTGTAGTCCCTGCAGGTCCTGGGGTGCAGAGGCTGTGCTGGGACAGGTGTGGGACCAGAGGGGCTGTTCCCAGCACGGGCTGTTCCTGCCCCATTCCCTGCTGCCAGGCACGGGAGGGGGCTTGGCTTGTGTGCACCTGGGATGGCCTGTCCACATCCCTCTGCCTGCTGAGCTCTCCACCCATTCCAGGAGCCCATTCCAGGGTGTCGGTTTCCCCTGGGAGCATTCCCACCCGCGTTTTCCGTGGGGACACCCCGTACCAACAGGGCTCCTTCCTGCAGCGCTTCCCATGGTCTCTTGGTTTCGTTCCAGGCTGGAACCACAGATATCTTGTTTCTCTGCAGGTCTGATGCCAGCTTGTATTGTGATGATGTTGACATTAGGTTCAGTAAAACGATGAATTCCTGCAAGGTCCTGCAGATCCGCTATGCCAGCGTGGAGCGGCTGCTGGAGAGGCTGACGGACCTGCGCTTCCTGAGCATCGACTTCCTCAACACCTTCCTGCACTCCTACCGCGTCTTCACCACCGCCCTCGTCGTCCTCGACAAGCTCATCACCATCTACAAGAAGCCCATCAGTGCCATCCCTGCACGGTGAGGCTGCAGTGCTGCCAGGGACCTGTCCTGTCCCTGGTGCCACCCTGGGACTGTCGCTGCTCCCCGTGAGCTGTGACAGCCCCAAACAGGGGAAGGAGATCAATCCAAGCTCTGTGGGTGTCCCCACTCCTGGGAGGGCCAAGTGCTGCCCGCGGGGTGGTGGGGCTCACGTTGGCTCTGCTGCTGTGCCTCGGGCCCCAGTGCCACGGGGGGGATCCCCACCACCTCCTGGGCAGGGCAGGTGCCAGCTCAGCCTCTCCCTGTCCCTGCAAGGTCCCTGGAGTTCCTGTTTACAAACAGCCAGAACAACAAGCTGCTCTACGGGGAGCCCCCCAAGTCCCCCAGAGCCAACCGCAAGTTCTCGTCGCCGCCGCCGCTGTCCATCACCAAGTCGTCGTCCCCCAGCCGCCGCAGGAAGCTGTCCCTCAACATCCCCATCATCACCGGGGGCAAGGCGCTGGACCTGGCGGCGCTCAGCTGCTCCTCCAACGGCTACGCCGGCGTCTACTCCTCCATGGCCCCCTTCAGCAAGACCACTCTGGACATCAACAAGCTCTACGTGTCCAGTAGCTATCCCAATAAGATCCCGGACGAAGGAGAAGCGGCCTCGGAAAAGCAAGAGGAGTCCCTGCCAGGCAAGCAAAGTGAGTCCCTGTGGGTTTGGGCATGGGGGGCTCTGGCACAGAGGGGCTGCTGTAGGTACATGCACAGAGAACCCCTGCCTCCTGAAACCTCAGTAATTTTTAATAACAAAACCAAAAAAACCACCCAAGCCCCCCCACCTCAAGGAAAAAAACTGTTCCAAAGCATCCCCACGGAAACGGCAGAACTCTGTACCTTTCCATACATGGTGGCTGCATCCCAAGCTGGAATGGGCCAGACTTGAGCAAAAGGGGAAGAACTAAAAGGTGGCTGTATTTGTGTGCCATGGGTGTAAAGGGGTTCCCTGTTCCTCCCAGGCTCAGAGGTGTCTGTCAGGGAAGAGTCGGACACGGATCCCAACCACAGCGATGAAGCAGAAGCTGAAGCTTCCCCAACAAAATCTCCAACGACCCCCAAGTCCATCAAGTGCAAAAATTCATCAGGTAACGAGTGAGGTCTGGGGAGTGCTCGTGTATCGGGGGGCTGGCACGTGTGGGGCCCTGTGGTATTCACATTCTCTGAACAGAGAGACATAATTCTCTCTCTCAGGATTTTTTCTGGAGAAGCACAGAGAGAAGGATCAGAACAATCCTTATCTCATTCACTGTGCCTGTGTTTGTCCCCATGTGGAATGTGTTTAGAGATTGTTTACCTGAAGTGATTGCTTGATTGGATTCTGGTGATGGTTGTTTGGATCCATGGACCGATTGGATCCAGTTGTCTCCGGACTCTCAAGAGGGAGTCACGGGTTTTTCTAGTTAGTGATAGTTAGTTAGTAAGTAAGTATGATATGGTAAGTATGTAGTATAGTATAGCATCTCTTTAAAATAGTCTATGAATGTAATATAGTATAGTTTAATAAAGCAAGTGTTGAGCATTCCAAAGCCTTAGAATCAGCTACCAATCATTCTCCCCACCAGAGATCACCTTTAGTACTCTAGGGCCCTGTCCGGGCAGCAGCGGTGCCCACAGGGGTGTTGGGTTTCTTCTCCCGCAGATTTCTCGCTGTTTTCCTACAACAACGGCATGGTCATGACGTCCTGCCGGGACCTGGACAGCACCCGCAGCGCCCTGTCCGCCACCTCCGCCTTCGCCATCGCCACGGCGGGGGCCAACGAGGGCACCCCCACCAAGGAGAAGTACCGCAGGATGTCCCTGGCCAGCGCAGGTACCTGCCCCGAGGGGCTGCTGGGGGTGCCACTGCCACCAGAGGGGTTTCCCTGCGGGCACACTCTGGCTGGGAAAGCCGTGCTGGGGGAGCCCGGAGCCCCCAGAGCCCAGTGCCTGCTCCGGGCCGTGTCCTGGGAGCCTGGGCATGGCACTGCCCAAGGGCTGTGCAGGTCCTGGGGGCCCCGGCTGTCCCACTGCCTCCTGACACAGCAGCCCAGGGAAGGGGTGCTCCTCTGGCAGCCCTACAGGGCCGTGAGCCCCTCCTGAGGGAGCTGTGCCGTGCTAAGGGCCCCCTGGCAGTTTCAGGCTTCCCGACGGACCAGCGGAACGGGGACAAGGAGTTTGTGATCCGGAGAGCGGCCACCAACCGCGTGCTCAACGTGCTGCGGCACTGGGTGTCCAAACACTCCCAGGTGGGCACGGCTCCCTCCCTCCTTCCCTCCCTCCCTGCCAGGGAATTCAGCTGCGTGCTGGGCACCTCTGCCAACATCTGGCTGAGGAGGCCGTTTGGCACTGAGGTTCTGATGAAGCAAAGGAGCGTGCATGGCGAGGAGCAGGGAGCTGGGGTCCCCCGGGGAGCAGGGGTCACATCCAGTGTTTGCACAGCTGGGGTGCACAGGAGGGGAGCTGGGCCTGCCACCACCCCCTGGCTGGGTGCAGAGCAAGGGAAGTCTCTGGGTTTGGTGCCTGTTGGGATGCCCAGGATGGGGTCAGGCCTCGGGCACTGGGAGCTGTCCCTGCTGTGCTGTCCCTCCTGCACTGGTGACGGGGCAGTGGCAGCGGTGCCGTACTGGTGGTCACTGGGAACACCCAGCTCTCCAGGCCTGGTGATGCTGATGCCATGGAACTGAGTGAGCCTGCTGCCCTCCCGTGCTGGGGTTTTCTGGGAGAGGCAGCCCCTTCTCCAGCTGGGAAGGAAGCAGCTCTGCTGGGATCAGTGTCACTCCCAGCACAGTAACCCCAGGGCTGTGCTGGCCTGGCAGGACTTTGAGACCAACGAGGAGCTGAAGTTCAGGGTGATTGGTTTCCTGGAGGAGGTGATCCACGACCCCGAGCTCCTGACACAGGAGAGGAAAGCGGCCGCCAACATCATCAGGTGAAGGGCTGTGGGCAGGAGGTTTTGTGTCAGGCCTTTCCTGGCACTGCCAGCTGCTGGCTGCTCCTGCTCTCACCTGGGAGCACAGCAGGGCTCAGGAGGGACCGTGCCGGGGCTGGGAGCGGCCAGGGAGGAAGATGAGGAGGAGGCTGGGTGGTGCTGGCTGTGCTCAGCCTCAGGACGTGGTGGGTGTGACCCCTGGGCGCCCAGCCCAGGTTCAGTGTGGAGCCCAGAGGGTGCTGGCCCCTGCTGCTGTCAGTCCTGCTGTGGCACCGTGGCCCCAGGGCCAGGGGCTGGGCTGGGCAGGGTGGCTCTGGCACTCAGGGTGTGCCCACCCCATGCTGAGGGCAGGACACTTGTTTTGCAGCAGGAGTGACACTTGTGGGGCCGTGTGGCCTCGGCTAAGGAGTGTTTTTCTCTTTAAAATGAGAAATGGAGCTGAAGGGGTGTCCTGCACACAGGCTGCGTGTTGCAGCCGTGCAGATCCTCGGGGCCACGCTGCCCTGCTGGGCTCTGTGCCTCTGCTGCTTTCCCAGCTGCAGTAATCCCTCTTTCCGTGCCACAGGACCTTGACGCAGGAGGATCCAGGAGACAACCAGATAACCCTGGAGGAGGTTGTGCAGATGGTAAATACTCCTTCCCCCCTTGCCTGCCCCCGCTGCCTTGGGCTGGTGGAGGGGAGCAGCCAAAGGTCCTGATGCTCACCCAGGGAACAGTGAGCCTCCAAGCCCAGGGCCAGGGCTGCAGCTGCAGAGCAGGAAAGGCTTTCTGGGGAGGGGCCAGCTGTGAGCACAGCTGGGTCTGTTACGGGCAGAGGCAGCACCAAGCAGCCCACAGGCACATGATTCCCCCTGCAGTCAGCAGAATGGCTGGAGAGGGCACGGAGACACCTGCCTGCTGCTGCCTGTGCCTGCTGCAGGACATGGGAAAGCCCCAGGGGTTCCCATCGTGTCCTCTGTGTCCCCAAACCCGTTCCAGTTCCAAGTGAGGGGCTCTGGCTCAGCCAGTGTCACTGCTGCTCCCTGGAAAGAGAGCCCTGGGAATGGGCCATGGATTTAGAACCCCCAGGGTGGCTGCAGAGCACTTGCTGCCCTTCTGCATTGAAAAAAACCCAACCAAACCTGTTCCAGGAGAACACAAGAGCCACTTGAAACTGGCCTGGAGCACCTGAGACACCCAAGATTCTGTCCCCTGGCTCTGCACTGGTGGCTTCTGGGGGGGGCAGTCCCTCCTGGGCTTTGTTTGAGCTGTTGCCCATAACTGCGTGTTCTGGAAACTTCCTCTGAGGAGGAGAGAACAAAAGAGCCCTGGGGGCTCCGCTCTGCCCCTCAGGCTGGGCAGCCCTGCAGTCAGAGGGTGCTGGGAATGTCAGGGTGCCCTGGCTTTGGGGTGCACATCCTGGGCAGGGGGCTGCGCTGTGCCTGCAGCCCCCTGCCCTGCACAGGCCACTGGTANNNTGCCCTGGGCTCCCGGGGGGTGTGCCCCACAGCTGCACCCCAAGTGTCCCTGCAGCCACTGCAGGGGCCCTGGAGCTGTGGAGGAGCCCAGACAGGGTTTGTTTGCTGGAGCTTTCACAACCCCTGTCCCAAGGGATTGTGCAAGGGGCTCTTGCCGTGTGCTGGGCTCTTGTGTGTGGGTGTTGATCTTGGGGGGGTTCTTCTGTGTCACCAGGGCTGTTTGGGGTTTATTTGGGCGGGATACCAGTGGGGTTTGTTATTTTTGGTGGCTGATCTTTCCCTGAAGGCGGCGGGGTGGAGGTGCTGCAGGGAGGGGCAGCAGCGCTGTTTGTGGGGGTGTTGTGGGCTGTGTGGGGTGATCCCGAGCTGTGCCCAAGGACAGCTCTCAGTGACAATGTCCCTGTGATGGTTTGAGGACAGCCACCAGCCAGTGACTGTGCAGTCTGCACCTCAGGCTCTGGCTGTCCCCCGCAGGGTGGCTCCATGGGGGGCACCTTGAGCCCTGCCTGTGCCTGCAGTGCTGCTTGGCCAGAGCCAGGCAGGGGGGACCGGGCTCATCCCTGCTCCCCTGCTTCTCTGGAAATCCCTTGGCAAGGCCATCTCACCCCTCCTGAGCAGGGCCAGCGGTGCTCCAGCTGGGATGCTGGGTGCTTTGTTAATTAAACAGCCAAAAGGCTGCAGGATTAAACCCCTGGGGGTCTCGAGGCTGGCAGGAGCTCAGCACAGGCACGGTGTGGGCTGGGGTGCCTCTGGAGCACTGCACACCCGGCTCTGCTGGGGAAAAACCTCTGGCTTGGGAGTCTGGCTTGGCTTTGGGTTTGCATCCATGGCATGTGGGAGCTCTCCCTGCCTGCTGAGCCCCACTGTTCCTCTGTCCCACAGGCTGAGGGGGTCAAAGCAGAGCCCTTTGAAAACCATTCAGCCCTGGAGATCGCAGAACAGCTGACGCTGCTGGATCACCTGGTCTTCAAGAAGATCCCGTATGAGTGAGTGATCCCCATGGGGCAGGAGAGGTGGCTCTGCTCACCCAGGGCNGGAGCCAGTGCAGGCGCAGCACCTCCTGCTGCAGCTGCTCCTTGTGGGGCTGCTGCAGCACAGGGAGATCTCAAACCTGCTGTGAGGCTGGAGCACACGGAGCCGTGCCCACAGCCACGCTGAACCCCGGGCTGGGGGCCGTGTCTCCCCCAGGTCAGCAACCTGATCGCGTCGGAGATCATCCGGAACGAGGAGATCAACGCGCGCGTCAGCGCCATCGAGAAGTGGGTGGCGGTGGCCGACATCTGCCGCTGCCTGCACAACTACAACGCCGTGCTGGAGATCACCTCCTCCCTCAACCGCAGTGCCATCTTCCGCCTCAAGAAAACCTGGCTCAAGGTCTCCAAGCAGGTAGGGGTGGCCCCTCCTGGGGAGGAGGGCTTTGCTGGGGTGGTGTTGGGGCACGGTGAGACGCGTTAGAAAGAGTTGGAAAACGGAGAAAGGTGTTTCAGGCTGTTCTCAGGAGGGAGGTGGTGCGTGNCTCTGGCTGTCCCCCGCAGGGTGGCTCCATGGGGGGCACCTTGAGCCCTGCCTGTGCCTGCAGTGCTGCTTGGCCAGAGCCAGGCAGGGGGGACCGGGCTCATCCCTGCTCCCCTGCTTCTCTGGAAATCCCTTGGCAAGGCCATCTCACCCCTCCTGAGCAGGGCCAGCGGTGCTCCAGCTGGGATGCTGGGTGCTTTGTTAATTAAACAGCCAAAAGGCTGCAGGATTAAACCCCTGGGGGTCTCGAGGCTGGCAGGAGCTCAGCACAGGCACGGTGTGGGCTGGGGTGCCTCTGGAGCACTGCACACCCGGCTCTGCTGGGGAAAAACCTCTGGCTTGGGAGTCTGGCTTGGCTTTGGGTTTGCATCCATGGCATGTGGGAGCTCTCCCTGCCTGCTGAGCCCCACTGTTCCTCTGTCCCACAGGCTGAGGGGGTCAAAGCAGAGCCCTTTGAAAACCATTCAGCCCTGGAGATCGCAGAACAGCTGACGCTGCTGGATCACCTGGTCTTCAAGAAGATCCCGTATGAGTGAGTGATCCCCATGGGGCAGGAGAGGTGGCTCTGCTCACCCAGGGCCTCACGGGCAGCCTGGCTGGGCTGACCCAGGGAGTGCAGAGCCTTCCCAGGCTCTGCAAGTAGCCCAGACTTGGCTCAAGTGCAGATTTGGAGCCCTGTGGCTTCTCTGCTTTTATGGGATGTCCCAAGGTAATGGGCTCAGGGAGACCCAGCCATGTGGAGGAGGCTGTGTGGGGGCAAAGACCCTGGGATCTCCATCCTGTGGGGATGCAGTGGAGCTTGCAGGGCTGGGACATCCCACAAAACTGGGAAATGAAAGTTGACCTGACCACTGTGGTTTGCAGAGAATTCTTTGGGCAAGGCTGGATGAAGCTGGAGAAGAACGAGAGGACTCCATACATCATGAAGAACACAAAGCACTTCAATGACGTAGGTGCAGCTGCAGGGCACAGGGGGATGGGCACAGGGGGGCAGCTCAGCCCCCTCCCCAGGGCTGGGCTGTGGGAGGGTCACCTGCCCCACGGGCCCCCCCTGCCCCAGGGAGCCAGTGCAGGCGCAGCACCTCCTGCTGCAGCTGCTCCTTGTGGGGCTGCTGCAGCACAGGGAGATCTCAAACCTGCTGTGAGGCTGGAGCACACGGAGCCGTGCCCACAGCCACGCTGAACCCCGGGCTGGGGGCCGTGT
>VXBC01005694.1:71421-86684 GCA_013399945.1 Ploceus nigricollis
GTAACGGCTCTGTGGAGGCCGAGCTGTCAGAACAGCTGTGCTCGCCCCCGGGGCTTGGCTTGGCCGGGCAGGAGTCACGGGGAGCTGCGTGCTCGGCACGGGCAAGCAGCCCTGATTCCGTTCTGGGTACCCCCAGCCTGGAAGCGGGGCAGTTCTGCCGGTGCAGGGGGAGCAGCTGCTCGTGTCCTGCAGTTACGAGACCTGTGGCATTCCTGAAATGGTCAATAATTTATAGGGATGCGATGGAGAGAAAAGCACTTAGAAAATTCGTACAGGAGAGACATAAACTCATCTTGGACTTAAATGAAATATTAAACCAGAAAAAGTGATCGCTCTCTATTTTTAACACAAACATAAACACCCCAAAAGAACTCCAGCCCTCAGTTATGATCACAAAATTCCTGCCTGTCATTGCTTTGGCAGCTCTGTCCCACAGAACTGCTTTATTTTAGATTCCTTACCCGCTGTGTTTTGAAACTTGGGACCTTTATTTGGGAAATTAACATGTTTATGCCACTGAATAACATCATAGAGTGTTCTGGGATGCTGCCCTTAGACTGAGTGCTGAAAAGATTTGTGAACTGTATTTCTGTTCTTAATATTTTGTTGTCTTTTCTTTTTTCAGTGAAATTAATTTTAGTAAGTTAATGATATTGACCTCTCTTTGTAGGATTTGTCTTTAAAGACACAATACATGTACATTTACCTTCCAATTCCAGTACAGGGATTGTGCCAGCTGATGACTCTGCACTCTTGTAAGGCCAGGATTTAATATAATAGGAGCTTTTTATAGAATCAGGTTTTTATAGAAATAGTTTTTATAGAAAAGTATTGCAGAAAAACAGACCTCTTCAGTGTTTCACTGCTGCCAGGGACTGGTGACTGGAGGTTCAGCTGTATCACTTTTCCACTTCAGTGAGGGTTTGTGGGGATTTGTCTGTCTGTTTCAGTGGGGGAGAAAAGGGAGCAGCAGGTTTTATCTTTAAAAGTCAGAAGCTGTATCAAACAAGCGTTTTGACATCTGGCTGCTCATCTTTCCCCTCTGTTTGTGGGAGGCTGAGTGTGCAGTGTTACCCAGCACTATCCATGCACTTCTCTTGCAGCTGCTGGTGCTGAAGGGGGTCAGGGCCAGGAGCCACAGAGGGCTGGGAGCAGCTCCCCAGACCTGGATGAGGCCCCCTGGCCGTGGGCAGGTGCTGAGCTCGAGGAGGATGACCTGGACATCATCCCTCCCTCCCCTGAGGAGGAGCTGCCTCCCTTCTCCCCCTCTGTGCAAGGTGCCAGGTAAGCAGAGCTCTCTGCTGAAACCATCTGTCTGGTGCACGAGTAGGAAAGTGCCAAAAACAACCCAAAACTCCTGCTTGTTAAAGGGGCACAGGCTGAGCTTGTGTCTCTTGCTGCTTGGCAGGTTGATGGCTGGCAGCTGCAATTAATGCTTTAAAAATACTGGTTTTATGGCTGATGTTTTAGGTGGCTTTCACTTCAGAAAAAAGCAGAGTGACTTTTGTAGTGGGATGGGAGGAAATTCCACACGTTGGTACACAGGATGAGTGACTGCTCAGCTCTTGGGCTCTACCTGGGCCTTCAGGAGTTTATCTTTTCCTCACATCTTAAATCCCACTGTTCTATGGACGTGCCTCAGTTTACAGAGATGTGTATTTTCATGGCTTTTCCTTTTGGTGTTAGCAGTGTTTTCAGAGACTCTCCCACTGGTGGAAGGTGCACAGCTGGCAGCTCTGAGGCCAGGCAGGAGAAAGTTCCCACCACACATCCTGGAGGTGATCCCAGTGCAGGGGATTCAGGTACACAAAATGGCTTGGAATTTCATACCTCTGATTTTGGGGATAGTTTGCAGCTATTTATTATCCTGTGTAATCCAAGAACATTAACTAACAGATGGAGAATGAACATCTGTAGATGGAGAGTTGACATAAATAGTTGGATTATAGACAGATAATAAAAGACAAGGGCAAAAATATGTAGATTCACTGAGTTCCTGCACACAGAAGCAGTTTCTTTATACACATGGACTAAAAATATATCTGAAGTAAATTGTCTAGACTGGTTTACTGCACTGCACTGTCCTCTGGGAGAGTGGTATCCTGGTGACACCTATTCTGATGAAATGACTGTGCTGAGCTCCCTCCCTGTGGCAGGTGAGGCCGTGCCTGTGGCCCCGCGGCTGTACGGAGTCATGGAGGCCATCTGTGAGCTGGTGGATGCCATCCCCCTGCAGGAGCTGCAGGCCCTGGGCTGTGCCCGAGCCCTGCTGCAGCACAGGGACCTCAGGTAGGCTGGAGCAGCTCCGTGTGGAGCAGGGAGCTGCCTGCAGGTGTCCCCAGCACACTGGAGAACGAGGCAGGAGGGGCTTTAGGGAGCTTGGAACACTGAGCGAGCCAGGAACAAAATACCCCAAAGTGCTGCAGCTGTCAGGGGTCCCTGTGTGCTGCCAGAGGGAGGATCCAGGTCCACAGGCAGCCTGGGGAGATGCCTGGCACCAGCAGGTGATGTGATGTGACCTGCCAGGTGTCCTCCTCAGTTCTCCTGCTGGTGTTGTCTCCCCTCTTGCTGACTGCAGGGATGGTGATTTCTCCTAATACCCCTGAACTTGTCATCTTCCACTGGAATTATTGCTGCCACAACCTGCTGCTTTGTCTGCTGTGTCATCTGATGGCACAGCGCATGGACAAAGTGTTGGGATTTGGGATTTTGGTTAGATTCTTCCTGGGCTGGGATCATGAGCTTCTGTAAATGTTCTCAGTACAACAACTTATTTATTTCTCATTGCTGTAGTCAGACATAGTCTTTAGAAAGTACCTAAAAACATGATTTGGTTCAGGCATACTTTTAACTTCAGGTTTTGCCTCTAAGGATTTATTTTTTATATTTTACCTTGCCTGGATCTGTTCCTTGCTTTTAGGAATTCTTTCATATTATATCTGTAGAGATGATGTCAAGAGTTTTGCAATTAGTTTCTTCTGGTGGTATTCCCTCTTCCCTAGATTTGTTTGAAATCATTCTCAAACATGGTGACTCAGAACATGATGGAACCACCATATGTTAAGATGTTTAATAGCAGTGAGACAAAACTGTTTAATGAATGTTGTAGAACTTGGTAAATCATTGCTTGTGACTAAATATATATATTTTTTTTGTTCTTTTTTCCCTTGTTATCTCCCCCAGGAGAAAACTGCTGGCTAATTCTGTCAGTTTGAACCAAAATGGCATAAACACCACTGTTCCTAGAAGCTGGAAGTCTCCCATGGAGCAGGGCCCTCGTGTGTGTCCTGCTGCAGGTCCAGGTTCTGGCCCAAGCTGGAGCTTCAGTTCTGACAGAAACTCCCCCAAATCCACAAACCTCCCATCGGTGCTTTCTGTTCATTCCAGCAGCTTTTCTGCCAAAACCAACCAAACCTTGGACAGCTCTTGTGCTTCCAAGCAGAGTGCTGAGGAGATGCCCTGCCCAGGGACTGCAGAGCTGCCTTGTCCCAAGGGAGGTGGCAGGGAGGGAGCTTCCCTCAGGCTCAGCCTCCAGTCCTGCGACAGCAGCTGGGACAGAAGTCCAGGAACAAGCACTGGGATCCAGCCCCTGACCAGCACAGCCCTGAAGGCCCCGGGCACAGCTGCCACTGCCAGTCCTGCAGGGAACAGCTTGGGTACAGATCCTGACTTTGACCTGGATCCCTTTGACATCGATGACCTGGATGAGGACTGGGAGAGCTCGCTGCCTGTGCCAGCCCCCGGGGCTCCGGCCACGCCGCCGGGCCCGCCGGGGCCACCTGCCAAATCCCTCCTGTCCAAGATTCTGTCCAGAGCCAAAGGGTCAGCTCTGGGATCCAGTCCTGCTGCTCCAAAGCCAGGCCTGCCAATGGCAACAAAGAACCATCCAGGTGAACTCTACTCCTGAGGATTATTGAGTTTTTCCATTTTTAAATTGTTATTTATTTCTTTTTGAATCTAAGACCAAGTAACTACTACAGATCACATCCATGCCTTTTGTTTCTGTGGAAGTTTCTCTTGGTTCCTTTTTTGCAAAGTCATCTTGGGGTTTTTTTCCCTCTAAATGATGCCAAATTTGAATATTCCCTTCCTGTGCAAGTTTCAGGCTGCTGGAAGATGAAGCTGCTAAAATTGGAAATGAGGGTGTTTCTGCGTTTTAGTTAAATAATGATTCTGCAGCTTTTGATTCAAAGCTGTACAATGGTTTTCACTGCAAAATGTTCCAAAATGGGTTTGTGGAAGCAAACTCAGTCCCCCTGGGCCCAGGGTTGGTCAGTGTCATTTCAGGTTAATGTAGGGACAGGCTGGCAAAAGGGGAGGTGAAAATCAGAGTCACAGAATGGTTTGGGGTGGAAGAGCCCTTAAATCCCATCCAGTGCCACCCCTGCCATGGCAGGGACACCTCTCACTATCCCAGGGTACTGCAAGCCCTGTCGAGCCTGGCCCTGGGCACTGCCAGGAATCCAGGGGCAGCCCCAGCTGCTCTGGGCACCCTGTGCCAGGGCCTGCCCACCCTGCCAGGGAACAATTCCTTCTGTAACTCGATGTCATAACTTATTCTAATTACATTTTTTTGTCTTCCAGATCCAGTGGTTCATAACCCTGCACTGGAGCGTTTCAGGGGTATGAAATTTCCCCATTCTGCAGAAATGATGAATATATTCCACAAGAAGTTTGGATTGCACTGTTTCCGGACAAACCAGCTGGAGGCCATCAATGCTGCTCTGCTGGGGGAGGATTGTTTCATCCTCATGCCCACAGGTACAGGGTACAGACCTGCAGCTCCTTTTGCGAGCTTTGGGACAAACTTTTCTCTTCCCCTGTGCCTTTGAGCTGCTGGAATTCTGTGACTGCAGGATTTCAGGAGTATCGTTGCACTGGGGTATTTTGAGTGAAGGGATTGAATTTTTGCCTTCCTTAATAATTCACACAGTAACTCTTTCTTATCCTACAGGTGTCATTTAGTGGCAGGCATTGGTAGAAATGTATTGTTTCCAAAATGCTGTAAAATGGGAAATAAGGGGTAGGTCTCCATCCCTTTTCTTGATACCCAGCACTTGCTGTGTTGTCTCTTCCTCACAGGAGGTGGGAAGAGCCTGTGCTACCAGTTACCAGCCTGTGTCTCTGCCGGGGTCACCGTCGTTATTTCTCCGCTGAGGTCGCTGATCATCGATCAGGTTCAGAAGCTGAAGACTTTAGATGTAAGTTCCAGCAGCTTTATTGAGTGAAGCTGCAGGAAACTGGATTAGAAATCTGAAATTTTACAGCAGACCTTGTGTCTCCCGAATATAAACTGCATAAATAGATTAGATGGACACTGTGAACGGCACAGGAAGTTGCCTGGGAGGAACTAAATTGGATGAACTCGAATATCTTGGCAGTGTGACCGCTGGATTTATTGCTGCTCCTGGTGTTGGGTGTTGGAGCTGTGCTTTTCAGAGCAGGTGCTGGTTCTGAGATCCTGAGAATTGTGATCACTCACCTACACAGGAGCAGCCTGACTCTGCAGTGGGAATGAGCCCTAGGATTTCCTGAGTTAGGGGGATTCTGGAGGGAAACATGATACACAGAGCAGAAATGCAGGTGCAGGAGAGCACAGGATCCCAGAATGGTTTGGGTTGGAAGGGATCTTCACCGTGTTTAACCCATCACCATGGGCAGGGACAGCCTCCCCTAGTCCAGGGTGCTCAGATGTGTGTTCCAAACGTGTTCCCGAGGCTGACTGCTTAGGATCTGGTTTGTAATGAGAGTTTGGGGGGGTTCTTCATTTGGAGGTTCTTCTGTTTTGCATGTAATAAAACTCAATATATGTATTTATAATTTTTTAATATAGATTGCTGCAACATACCTGACTGGTGACAGAACAGATGCTGATGCCTCAAAAATCTACATGCAGCTGTCAAAGAAGGACCCTGTCATAAAGCTGCTGTATGTCACCCCTGAGAAGGTCTGTACTTCATCTTCAGCTGTAAAACCATAGGGGCTGCGAGGGGGGGATTGCTGTAAGGTGCTAAAAATCTGCACTCAGAGTAGGCTTCTGGGGAAAAAAATGCTAGGTTTTAGATAACTCATTAAGAATCTATACGGATGTAGCTAATCACAATCAGTAATTAGCCAAGAATAAGATCTGAATATGTCTGTGAAATGTAAATTCCTAAAACAAGCTCCCATGCCCAGCTGTTTCAATCTATCTTGATACACATTAGTGTTAATCGCTGTCCAATAGCTACTAAATCCAGACTGCTCTGAATAGGGTAATACAGGAAAAATGCAGCATTGTCAGGGTGATAGGAGATTGTCAGGGCTTGCCTTGGGCTGCATTATATGCTGCCTTAAAAATATGTTATTGCACAAGGGCTTTGTAAGAGGGGGCTGGTTAGTGTGCTGACTGTGTTTCTCTCTTCAGCATTATTTTTCTGTGTTTCCTGACATAAGTAATTTAAATTTACTGAAATTTCCTCAGAATGAGGGCCCTTGGGATAGGTGATCCCAGAAGCTGGTGGGAATCCCACGGCAGCTGCTTGGTTAGAACGCAGCTGACTGGGATCATCTCTGTGCCTTGAGGACTCAGCTGCGCAGTGCAGGGTGGTTCTGCAGCGTAGGACAGTTGTTTCTGTACTCTCAGCCAGGCCAGCTGACACTTTTAGCCCAGGTGTTTTGCTTTCCATTGCCACTGGTGGTGTGTCCCAGGTGTGTGCCAGCAGCCGCCTGATGTCCGCCCTGGAGAACCTCTACGACAGGAAACTCCTGGCACGCTTTGTCATTGACGAGGCCCACTGTGTCAGCCAGGTAAAACCTCCCCTGGTTTCCAGGAGTGCCAGAGGACTGAGCTGGAGCATTTTACTCAGCTGCACTGCAATTGTGTTTTCCAACCAGTGGGGCCATGACTTCCGACAAGACTACAAGCGCCTGAACATGCTGCGCAGGAGGTTCCGCTCCGTGCCCATGATGGCCCTCACTGCCACTGCCAACCCCCGCGTGCAGAAGGACATCCTCAACCAGCTCGAGATGCTCAAACCACAAGTGTGAGTTGCTCAGCAGGTTCCTGAAACCGTTTGTTTGTGCAACAGAGATTTTGAGTGGAAAACTTAGTGAAGTAAAAAAAGCCTCACAGGCCCATCTGAAATCCTTGTGTAGCTGTATCTGATGAAATTCAATTAAATTAAAGGCATGCATGGAATTTAATAGGAGGTAGATAAAAAATGTTAACATAAGAAACAAAAAGCTTGCCAAGCCCTTCCTTGCACGATGAAGGAAGCTGTTTAATACAACATAACTGTACCCATAAGGCTGACGAGCACCATGAACTGTCACATTTCAGGTTTACAATGAGCTTCAACAGGCATAACTTGAAATATGATGTGTTGCCCAAGAAGCCAAAGAAGGTGGCGATGGATTGCTTGGAATGGATTAAAAAATATCACCCCCGTGAGTACTCAGCAGCATATTGCCCACAGGCCTTTTCATGAGCCACTTCTCAAGGCAGTAAAAGCTTTTATAATGCTGTAATAGTGATATATTTACCAGAAAAGCAAGATGAAGGTAAAGTGATGTTACTGAAAATGGGAATCAGATTTATGTGCATTCCAAAGTTGAGAATTTAAGTTAAGATGGAAAAGTAAATTATGGTGATGCTCTTGAATAACCCTTCTGGAGCCTGCCAGAGCTTTTAGGATTATGTCTTCAGAGCATAAAGGTCACCCAATATCTTAATTGTTTAATTGTGTTGGTCTGCTTATCTGTATTTCCCCTTGAAGCTATCTTCAGAGATTCCCGTCTTTCTAGGCTCACTTTGGAGTCCTGCAGCTCCTGCTGCTGGAACTGGATTACACCAAGCTCCCTTCGAGCTTCTCCCATGCTGTACCCTCAGAGAGCATTTACTGGAATGCTCTAACTCTTGAATTATGTAGGTTTTGTTAATGTATTCTGAATCCTGAGATTGCACAATACTGATGAGGAAAACATTTCTTTATTCCACCTCACCAAAAGCCCAAAAAGACTGTGTAGGAAAACCTGTCAAGACTATCTGATATTAATAAAATAAGTTCTATAGTGAAGCAGTTATATCTTTACTCTTATCTTTATTCCAGTGGGGAGAGGTCAGTGTCTGCTTGGCAGGCTGAGCAGGGAAAGGAAATAAAACTGTATTGTAGTTCAGATTTCCTTTCGCATCTCTTTGCAGATGACTCTGGGATAATCTATTGCCTTTCCCGGCACGAGTGTGACACCACAGCAGCCATCCTGCAGAAGGAGGGGCTGGCTGCCCTGGCCTACCATGCCGGCCTCACCGATTCCAACAGGGATCTTGTGCAGCAGAAGTGGGTTAACCAGGAGGGATGCCAGGTGAAGAAAAAACAGGGAGGAAAAGGGAAGAAAATCTGGGCACTTTTATCCCTCTTGGCCTGGGAAATACTAGGGAAGTTGTGCGGTGTTATCACCAAGTGCAGTATTGAATAACTGATCCCAACAGACCTGCTGGGGCACAGCAGCCACCTTTCACTGGGGATTTTGGGAATGAAAGGTTGTAGCACTGTACCAAGGCGTGCTACTCCAGCAGTGCAGGGCTTCAGAAACTGCTCCTGGCACGCTGCTATGCAGAGACTGGAATCTGGGTTTTTCCTGTGTCTGGAGTGGCTCCTCTGACAGGAGGGGAGGTTGTTGCTGTTTTGGACTTGTTCTGCACCATTACAGCTGAAATTCAGGGTCCTCCAGGTTTCCTAATCCAGGTCACTCGTCTGCTTCCCATGCAGTGTTGCCAGGAGTGATTTCCATGATGTGTGTTTAGAACTTTATAATCTCCTTCCCAGGTGATATGTGCAACAATTGCCTTTGGAATGGGCATTGACAAGCCCGACGTGCGCTACGTTATCCACGCGTCCCTTCCCAAATCCATCGAAGGTTACTACCAGGAGTCTGGCAGAGCTGGCAGGGATGGAGAGATGTCCCACTGCCTGCTCTTCTACAGCTACAGTGATGTGACCAGGCTGAGAAGGCTCATCCTGAGTGAGTTCTCCTCTGGGAACCTGGAGATGACATTACAGCAGGCGCATTGTCACTGGTCTCATTTAGCCTGTGTTACTTCTCTTTTACAAGTGCCATGGATAGTTCAGTATTGCAGGGAGGGGAGAACTGGGAATCCTTACCTGGATGGTTTTCATTCAGGTGGCAGGAGCAGGATTTTTGTCACTTGTACTTAATTTTAGTCAAAACCACTTTGCTTCACAGAATCATGGAATTGTTAAGGTTGGAAAAGCCTTCAAGATCATCAAATCCAACTGTCAGACCAACTCCACCCCCCTGTTCACCACTAAAACATGTCCTCAAGTGCCACATCCACATATTTTTTGAGCACTTCCAAGGATAGTGACTCCATTCAGGGCATCCTGTGCTAGGGCTTTGCTACCCTTTTTATGAAGAAACTGTTCTTTATATCTAATCTAAACCCCTCCTGACACAACTTGAGCCCACTTCCTCTCATGCTGTCACACTTACCCCTCTCTCGACTTTTGTCATTCTAGCCTTATTTCCCTTCTCCAGTTCTCTAAAACTTCAGAGATAAAATCTGCCCTACATGTGTTCTGTACTAACCCACTCATCTTTTCTTGAGCAAAGCCAATATTGCGTTTTAAGCAAAGCCAGTATTGTGAGTTTTTTAAGCAAAGCCAATTTTTTCCGTGGTCTGTGGAAATGCAGAGGTGCAGCTTTAACAAGCACCATTGAATTTGCTGTGTTTCAGTGGAGAAGGATGGGAACAGCCACACGAGGCAGACCCACTTCAACAACCTGTACAGCATGGTGCACTACTGTGAGAACGTGGTCGAGTGCCGCCGCGTCCAGCTGCTCGCCTACTTTGGGGAGACCAACTTCAACCCCACCTTCTGCAAAGATCACCCAGAAGTGATTTGTGACAACTGCAGTAGGAAGAAGGTAAACCCCACAGGTTTTATTTGTAGTGCTGTTAAAATGGATTTGTATTTAGTTTCATCAAGAAGTGGTTACACGACCTTTGGGAAGGCAAATGGAGGAAATTAATAAAAGTCCTGTATTTTTGTCCAGCTTCCAGGTATTTTCAGGGTTTAACTATGGACTTGTGATGCTCCTGTTCCTGTCAGAGGCATAAAGATGTTCCTTGTAGGAGGCAGGAGCTCAGATCAGATCCACTGCAGTGACTATGGGGAAATCCCTTCAGCTCCTGTCCTGGTGTTTTCAGGGCAGCTTTGTACTGCCAGAGCAGCATGAGGGCCACATTAGGTGTGCACTGCTGAAGGTGGTCTAAACATTTGGGGTTATGCTAACTTAGTAGCAGGAGCAGAAGGGAAGGGAGCTGTGGAGGCCAGCAGGGAAGGGATCCTGATCAGTTTTGTACCTGTGGATGTTGTTTCTCAGCTCTGTATTTGAAGCATTCCCTTATACAGCTGTGATTGGAACCAAATTTGACGAGGATAATGCATATTTAGTCTCATTCTAATATTCTAGAGCATGGCAGGATAATTACAGGAATGCTTTCCAAATGATTTAACTTGATTCCCAGTATTTACCCAGCAATCTTGCACCTCACTCTACACAAATAACCCCAGGGAGATTCTATACAGTCAGTTGGACTGGTTTTGTGTTATCATATCCAGAATCCCTGTGACTGCATCACTGTAGGTTTCTAACTAGGAAATCACGGTTTCTTTATTTGGAACAAACTCAATTCACAGCTGAGAAAAGCTCAATGATGAGGACTGAGGTTGTCAGTAACAACTTGGATTAGGGCAGAAATGCCCTAATGCCACGTAATGGCATGTCCTAACGAGGTCTGACCTGACAGGATTATAAATCACGGAATGTGACCGAGGAGGTGAAGGGCATCGTGCGGTTTGTGCGCGAGCACTGCGGGCACGCGGGGCGGATGAACGGCAAGAGGAATCCAGGCTCTGGCAGGTACACCCTCAACATGATGGTGGACATTTTCCTAGGTGAGTCTGTTCTCCCAGAAACTCTGAATAACCTGGTGCACAAATCCCTGACCCGGAATCAAAAGGGTTGTGCAATGCCAGCAGGTGTTTAAAAAAAACGTGTATTTTGCAAAGTTAATTTTTCCAAGAATCTTTTGGTGGTAAGTGATCCAAAATAAATGAAACTGAAGATTTAATCCATTTCAGGTTGCTATAGTGATAATATTGTTTTTCCAGTGTTCAAAGCCTTTTTTGACTGTGAATAGACTGCCTTGGGAATCTCCCACAGGTCTGTAAATGCATGTACATGGGCTTTGTGAGCACGGGCTCATCCTGTGCTTTCTGTTGCACAGGTTCAACGAGTGCCAAGATTCAGTCTGGAATATTTGGGAAGGGGGCTGCCTATTCGAGGCACAATGCTGAAAGGCTGTTTAGAAAACTGGTCCTGGACAAGATCCTGGATGAGGATTTGTACATCACAGCTAATGACCAGGCAGTGGCATATGTCATTCTGGGAGAGAGAGCTCAGGCTGTGCTGGATGGGTCACTCCAGGTGTGTAACTATTTAGTTTCTTGAAGGCATTGTTTTAAGGAAGATGTTGCAGTTTTCCTTTAGCATATCCCCTCGGGTAGCTTAAACACAGTTTGCCTCCAGCTGAACTAACGTCTGGTAGATGAAAGGAACAGAATCCAACACATGTGATTCCTAGCCCAGTATTCCAGTAATAATGTTGTGGGGCAAAAAATGAGTTTGAGAGGCTTGGAGAGGTCTAAATCTTTCTCTTCTTCCCCACCCATCTGATTCCTGCTGGACAGTGAAGGAAAGTTCTGACCCTCACAGAAAGACGGCTAAGAAGAGAAAGAAGAAGAACCAGCACTCCCCTCTTCATTTTCTACTCTATTTTTTCCTAGTCATTGGTGGGATCTGATGGAATAGGCACTTGGTGAAGGTCATGGAACAGTCCCAGGTTTCTTGAGGCAGCACCTCCTCTGCATTAGTGCTGTGTTTGGAGCAGGACAGAGCCCTCAGCATTACCCCAGTGACCTCTGTTTGAAGCCAGCTGAGAACTGGGCTCTTGGGAGGTTTTCCTTCTCTCTAACTCTGCCAGCTCTTTGTAGAAGAAATTGGGGTGTGGTTGAGTAGCCTGTAAAAACTTACTTTAAACATATGTGCTGGGTGAACAGCTTTTTTTTGGTCCATCAGAGGATACTCTGTTTCCTGCGCTGTGTTCCTGTGTTATCAGTCAGGGTGTGCAGGAGCTCCCTGGCAGCAGCTATGGATGGCTCCTTTTAACAGGTGGAGTTCCACGAGACAGAGAGTGCCAGTGCCATCAGAAGGCAAAGGGCTTCCATGGCAAAGATGTCACAGCGGGAAGAGGTGGTTAAACAGTGCCTCAGTGAACTTACAGACACCTGCAAAACCCTGGGCAAAGTCTTTGATGTGCATTACTTCAATATTTTCAGTACTTCCACCCTAAAGAAAATAGCAGGTAAGGTCAGGTTTCTCAGAAGTCCTTTGGGGTTTTTACGCAGAGGGGCATGGAAAGGAATTTCCTTCAGGGTATCTTTTTATAAAGTTACTTGTTTGACATGTCTGAGGGGTCCTTTGTTGTGCTGCAGAAACCTTGTCCTCGGACGTGGAGGTGTTGCTGCAGATTGATGGTGTCACAGAAGACAAACTGGAGAAATATGGTGCAGAAATAATTAAAGTGATGGATAAGTACTCAGAATGCTCCATCCCAGGTATGCTTTGTACCTCAATGTGTACTTCCTGTTCAGTGCCTTTCTCTCCTCCTCTAGCAGATGGTTGATTTAAAAGTTACCATGATTTAATCACAAATAACTAATTTTTACAGTTCAATAATTTCAAAAGGGAGCAATCACTTTCAGAACACACCAAAGTCGTTCTGCCTTCCCACTAGAGATAAATTCAGGTGTATCTGAAACACTGGGGATGGGGCAGTGCAGAGGGGGTGAGGAACAGCCAGGACAGATGTTGTGACACCACCAGTGTGTTCTGGTGACTGACTGGCCCGGGTGATACCTGACTGAGTTGGTTTTCCTTCTGTGCCGGTTTGTAGAAGATGCTGCCTGCCCAGGTGGGGACACAGCCACGGGGAGCACGGGCTCTCTGGGCAGTGATGGAGAAGCAGAGGATGCAGGTACGACCTCCAGCTATTTTGGCAACAACACAAACCAGAGGAGGAAAAGGAAGCGGCCGCCGACCTCCAGGGACTCCAAGAGGAAAAGGACGAGTGGTGGTGGCAGCCAGCAGTTCCAGCCCAGAGGGTACGTGCCTGGGGTCACTCCTCACTTCTCTTTGCACAGTGATGGTCCCAGAACTGCAGTTATCCCGCTGCAGTTTCTTCAGTATGGCCTTAAATAATGATGTTAAAATTATCCGGGTGCCTGCTCAGAGCTGCTCTGCTGTGCTTTTCTGCATGTTTGCTTTTTAAAGCTGGTGAGGAAGGATACTTAACAGTTGTCCTCACACTTGACTGCTGCAGGCTAACCAGGGAACACTACATTTCAGTGTTCTGCCATAGCTAGCATTAGCAGGCTCACGAGGTCCTTGCTTGAAATGATAAAGAGGTCTCAAAACTTTGAACATTTGATGGAATATTTGAACGTCAGCCCCTTGTTAATTCAGATTCTCCTTCTGATTGTACCATGCAAAGCAACACCTGCATCTGCTGTTCGTTGGTCTTGAGCTTCTTGGGCAGATCTGCTACTTCCCGAGGATTTCCCCTTCCCTGCCCAAATTTTCATCATTCTGCTCCCTGGTTTTTGTAGCAAATGGTTTGCCCAGCCCAGCCCAGCAGGTTTTGTCCCAGCCTTGGCACTTTCCCATCTGCTGGAATATCTGCCATTAGCTGCTGCTGCCTCTGAAGTAAAACTTGCTGTTGCTGCTCACCCTTGGGTACACCCCAGAGCAACAGCTGTACTGTTTGCATTTCAGGGGTCATTTTGCAGCCATGTGCGTTTAAAAAAAAAAAAATTACAAAATGAGTGTGTAGCCCTCTAGAAAATGCAGTGGTGGTGCCTGTGTGAGCGCAGGCTGGTGCAGGGCCAGGGCAGGTGCCACAGGTGTCTCACACACACCTTCTCTGATTTTTGCAGTGGCTACAGCAGGTACAGAAGGACCAAGAAGCTGCCGAGTTCGAAGGCTCCAGCTTCCTCTGGTGCCAGCTCTGTGTCCTACAGCGTTGGTGGCACACAGGGAGCTGCTGGGAAGCTGGCCATGATGGCACTGCCCAAACCCAAATCCAGGAGCTTCCTTCAGCCTTCGTATTCCATACTTTAGCTGGGAAACGCAACTACTGGTTGAATTTCCCGAAGATGGAATCACTGTTTATTATATTTTTGTTTCATTTGCTGCTGCTGAACCTTCTGGGACTTGTGTATTTGTCGAGTACAAAAGCTCACATTAAATAAGTATTTTTTAACTTGTCAGTTTATTTGGGCCTTTCTACTTGTGAGTGGTTCTAGAAGCTCTGCCCTGTTGGTGACACTCTTCCCTGTGATCCTGCTTTACAGCCCCCTCAGGAACATGATCATGACCACAGATGCTGGGGGCTGGATGTCCCCAGAGCTGTGGCTGCCTCTGTCCTCGCTTGCTCCTGCCTCAGTGCTCCAGAGCTGGCAGCTGGGCTGCTTCTCTGGAAAGAACAGGTTGGGAAGGAAAACAAATGTTTTTAACTTTCCTATTTGATTCCCCACATCCTGGAACTGGGAGTGTCTAACCCTGCCCTGGGTGTGCTTTTTTTCACTTAACTGTTGTTTTATTTTAAACCGAGATCTTGTCAGTGCCGCGGCACAGAGCGCGGGAGCTGCGCTTGGCCCGGGCACGGCGGTGCCGGTGTGAGGGCGGCTGTGCACCGGGCAGGGCAGGGCAGGGCCGTTCCCTACCTGCCTGGAGACCGGGATTTCATCTGCTGCTCCTGGGCAACGAGTCCGCACGGCTGGGCTTGGGAGGGACCTTAGAGCTCCTCCCTGCCCTGGCAGGGACACCTTCCACCATCCCAGGCTGCTCCGAGCCCCCCTGTCCAGCCTGGCCTTGGGCACTGCCAGGGGTGCAGGGGCAGCCGCAGCTGCTCTGAGCACGCTGTGCCAGAGCCTCACCCCTCCCAGGGAGGAATTTCGCGCTAGCCCAGCTCTCCGCGCCCTGCGGCGGCGGGGCCCGGGCGGTGCCGGCGCTGAGGGCGCTGAGGGCGGGCCCCGGCCGGGCCGCCCCTGTGCGGGCGGGAAGCGCCGCTCCGCCCCGCGCGCGCCATGGCGCTGTCCCAGCCCGGGCCGCCGCAGCCCGGGGAGCCGTCAGCGCAC
>VXBC01005694.1:117813-135772 GCA_013399945.1 Ploceus nigricollis
CGGCCCAGCCCGGCCCAGCCCGGCCCAGCCCTGCAGCTCTCCAGGCTCAGCCGCAGAGCTCCGGCAGGTCCCAGCAGGGAGCGGAGCAGAGCCCAGCGCTCCGTCCTGCCCTGCCCGGAGGGCTCCTCGCTCTGCCGGCGGTGCTGCCGGGTGGCACTGGAGCTGCACAGCTGTCCCTGCCCTGCCGCAGCCCCTGGCAGGGGGACGGGCCCCTCTGCTGAGCCCCAGCTCTCCAGGGCAGCAGCTCCCACCTGCAGGGCATCCCCACCCCCACAGCCCGTCCTGGACGAGCTCCCGGCTGCCCAGCCCTGACCCAGCACAGACTCACAGCGGGTGCAGGGAATGTTCTCCAGCCCTGAGAGCTCTCCAGCACCCCAGAGCTCCCTCCATGACTGATGACACGTCACCTCCACTCTGCTGCCACGCAGCCTTTATGAATTACATCGAGGATTTATAACTCTGTAATTGAGAGGCACAGAACATCTCTCTCCATAAAGCCAAATTGGCTTTTCCAATAACTCAGACTCCTTTTTTCATTCATGCAGCCTGGAGTGGCTCCATGTGGCTCCTGTTGAAGTTGGCACTCCCCTGCCATCAGCATGCAAAAGGCTCTCGGCACCAGCAGCTCTGCCGTGAATGGTTTAGAGGCCGATAAACACGTTCAGGAGATCAGGGCATGAATGCCTCTCCCCGGGAGGTCAGCCCTGCCCGCTGCGTGCAGGAGAAGCTCTGCTCCTGCTGCCTGGGCTTCTGGGAGCCTGGAACGCTTTGCTACCGGGGCTGGGGAGGGAACGGAGCCCCAGGAGGGGCTGAGGGAGCTGGGAAGGGGCTCAGCCTGGAGAAAAGGAGGCTCAGGGGGGATTTGGGAATATTCCTCCTGGAAAGGGCTGCCCAGGACAGGGCTGGAGTCCCCATCCAGGGCAGTTTAAAGGACTATAAATGGGGCACTTGGGGACGTGGGTGAGTGTGACCTTGCTGATCTCAGAGTTATTTTCCAGCCTTAACAATTCCCTGCCCCAGGGCCGGTGTCCAGCCGTGCTGCAGCTGAGCCTTTGCACAGGTTCCAGGGACCTGCAGCCTGCCCAGGAGCTGCGGGGCCTGGGCAAGGTGGGCACTGTTCCCCGGAGCTGAGTTCCACATTCCCAGGGAATCCCAGAGCTGCCAGCCTGGCTCTGCAGCCAGGGTCACCTTCCCAAACCACCCAGCTGCTGGCAGAGGACGGCACAGCCACGGGGAGCTGTGCCAGGCAGGGCGGGCTCACACCTGCTTCCAGCCCTGTGACCCCTGCAGAGCTCCCGGAGGGGCTGGGGAGGCCCTTGGGGCAGAGTTTGCAGGATCCTGGGGGAGCTGTGCTGTCAGCACCCTGTTCCAGCCCTGCAGTGTGTGCTCAGTGCTGCTCACAGAGCCCAGGAGCAGAGCACAGAGCAGACAGAGAGCTGGGAGTGTGCCCTGGCACCCGGAGCAGAGAGCTGAGTGTGCCCTGGCACCCGGAGCAAACAGAGAGCTGAGTGTGCCCTGGCACCCGGAGCAGAGAGCTGAGTGTGCCCTGGCAGCCAGAGCAAACAGAGAGCTGAGTGTGCCCTGGCAGCCAGAGCAGAGAGCTGAGTGTGCCCTGGCAGCCGGAGCAGCAGGCAGCCCTGGCTCTCCTGGCAGTGCTCCTGCTCACTCCTCTCCAGCAGTGCCGGGCTCAGGGGCTGAGCAGGAGCTGTAAATCTGAACTGCACTGCTGTGAGAGCCAGCTGCTGGGGGAAGCTCAGGGCTGAGGGGTGCTCTGGGGCCCGGGGGAGCCACGGCCCAGCCCCCCCTTGGCCCTCCCCTGCCTGGCCCTGGCAGTGCTGGGACTCGGCTGCTGCCACAAACTGTCCCCAAACTGTCCCCAAACAGCCCCGGGCCACATCCTGGGCGTGGGGCTGGAGGGGATGCTGAGCACCCCAGGGTGCAGCAGGCTGGAGCGAGCCCCTTAACTTGCCTGTACTCCACAAGTGTCCCCAAAGCCTTGGTTTTGTATTACAAAATAAGTAAAATTAAAATATAATAAAAAATAAAAGTGGAATAACTCAGTGTGGGCTGTTAGGCTGAAGGCCTGGGCCAGCAGTGTCAGCCGTGTGAGGGGTGCCCTGCAGCCCATGCCTCCACCAGAACCCGTGCCACGATTACAGCTTCCCCCAAATTACTTCCCACAAAGAACCTGGATCCCTGCAGGCTCCTGAGTGGAGGGGGAGTGTGAGGGGTGCTCAGCTCATGCTCCCCCATTGAAAACCAGAGCCCAAATAAGACAACAAAAATAAGGGAAAATCCTGACTGCAAACACAGGGAAGATGCTCAAAACCCCCATTCAGACTCAAAACTAAGAACAGGTTCAAAAATAATTAATATTTCCATCTCCCAGAGCTGCACCTCAAGAATAAAGAGCATCATGCACCAAGAGAGGAGCCTGAGCCTCGTGAGTGAGGCAGAGCAGCTTTGATTTGTGCTACAAGAATGACCATATGTGGAATCCTCCCGGGAGGCTGCAATCAGTCCGATTAACATGATAATGAACTCTGATTTGCCCAGCCACGGCAAGATCTTTGTCCTGGCAGAAGTGGCACTGCTCCCTGAATATTAACAGCCAGGACCGGGTTTGTGCAGCCAGAGACAGCGCTGGGCTGCAGAGGCTCCTGCTCACGGCAGGGGATGGCCAGGGAGGGGCTGGGGAGCCTTTTAAGGTGTAAATGATGCACACCGAGAGAGGGGCAGAGCAGAACCTTCCCAATCAATCTGACACACCTGGAGCGGCAGGTGAGGCACGGACAGCGCTGGGGGATGGAGCCCTGCAGCACGGCAAGGCTTTTATCGATAACCCCGCGGGTTCACTGGCTAACACGCTGGGCACTGCACAGGGAGAGCCCAGCCTCGGGGAGAGCAGCCTCGCAGGGCTGGAAAACCTCACACGGCAGAAAACGCTGCTGCTCTGCTCCCAGAGGGGGGCTGGCAGGGCTGGGCCAGCTCCGGGCAGTCCCTTCCCGGTGGGGACGCTGCGGGAGCCGGGGATGCTGCCCAGGAACCACAGCGAGAGCCCTGCTGCTCCCTGCTGCCCTTTCCCCGGGACGCTCTGCCCCCAGCAGGGCTCCTGCTGCCCACAGCTGCTGGCAGCACGGCCCCAGGGCTGCCGTGCCCAGTGCCCAGTGCCACCCCGGTGCCACCAGCCCGGTGCCAGTCCCTGCTGGCCAGCCCCAGCGTGCTGCTGCCTCTCGCTCCATCGAAGGGCCCTGGCAGTCCTGGCTCACCCCTGAGCCAGACTAAAAATCGTCCCAAAAGCCAAGCCAAAAACCCCGCTTTGCTTCCCAGATGACTCAGAGCCAACTTGTTTTCCCCCTTTCCAAGCAGATCTTTCTCTCCTAATGAGGATTTGGGCTGAGAGAAGCTGACCTGGAGCTGCAGAACGCTGCTGGGACCCCGCACATCACACACCCTGCAGGGCCACGGCTCCTCTCGTTTAAGGTTTCAGCTGCTCAGGTCCACACAGGGCATTTACAGCAGGCTGTGCTTTTGGGGAAAGGAAGGCAAGAGGAGCTGCTCTGGCTGACGTGGGTTTATTTCCAAAGGCTGCTGTGGAGAGGGAGATACGGGAACAGGCACAGGGAGAGATGCATTTGTCATCTCAGCAAGGCCCTTGTTTTGCCGCTGGGTTTAACGTCTCAAAATACATATTCATTGAAATGCAAATGTCTGCTTTCACCTGGGAGCCAGCAAAAGCCCTGCGAGGTGAACACTGACCTTTCCCGTGCCGCTCCATCCCTGCCCGGCAAAGCCTGCGAGGAGGGCAGGACCTTGCCGGGAGGAAGCAGAGCCCTGCCGGGACCTGCCGAGCCACGGGACCCTGGGGTGGCCTGGAAGGGACTGCAGAGCCCCCGTGACCCCCCGGCCCCCAGGGAGGGCTGGTGGCTCTGTCCTGCCGTGGGGGAGGGCAGGAGCAGGGTCTGCACGGTGCCACCCTGCTGCCCCTGTGTCCTGCCCGTCCCTGCAGCCCCAGGACGAGCAGCCCTGGCACAGCAGGGCACCGAGCCCACGGAGCAGTGCCAGCAGGGCCACGCCAGCTGCACAGGGACGGGGCTTTGCTCAGCTGCTCCGGTTTTACAGAAATGCCCCCAAAAGGGGGGGCTCTGTCCTTGCAGTCACACGCCAGTGTCACACATGACCTTTCCAGAGGAACCCGAGGGAGCACAAGGCACTCTCTGGTGATCTGAGGATGCTGATGTGGGCTGACACCTCCCTGCACACACCCACGGGACACAGAGCTGGCATTCTGCAGGAGCACGGCACGGAACTCCAGGCCTGTGACTCAGAGCAGGGGATGCTGCTCTGTGCCACCCCCAGGGCCACCCCCAGGGTGTCCCCACCTCCCCGCTCAGCCAGAGCTGCCTGGGCCACACTGAGCCCAGCTCAGCCCCCAGCTGGGGACGGTCCCTGCCAGCACAGGGAGCACACGAGGGGCTGGGCAGGCAAGGCTCTGGGTTTGGGCAGGATCTGCAGTAACATCTGCAGGAAGGATGTGCCATCCTCCGTGGCAAAGTCTTGCAGGAGCAGAAGGAAAAGCTGTTGTTCCACCCATTTCCCAAACGGCCCAGCAGGATCCAGCTGCCCACAAAAAGCCAGAAGCAGGATTACTTGCTTTGTTGGTTTTTTCAAACAGAAACGAGTGACCTTATTTCTGTGCTCTGTCCTGAGCGCTGGCACATCCCTTCCTTGGCTGCATCACAGTCCTGGCAGGGGACACGGAGGGGCTGGGCACTGTCCCCTGCTGCCAGGCACCAGGACACTCGTGCTCTGTGGGAAGATGCTGTTCCAAGCCCGGTGAAAGCTCCACCCCAGCCCAGGGCAGGGCAGGAGAACAGTGACCCCACGGGGCCGAGTCCAGCCCCAGGGCTTCTCCTTCCATCCTCACTTCGTGGAAAAGCCACAGAAAAGCCAGGTAAGGGAACAGGAGCCTCTTGGCACCCCCTGCACCCCCCCTGGTGCTGAATTGGAGGTGCAGGGGAGCAGCCCACAAAGCCAGCCTGGATTTCTCTCAGCAAAGCCCTTCCCACGTTACACTCGTGAGTAGGAGAGCCCACCCTGCAGGCAGAGCTTCCATCGCTCTGAGCAGCCCCATTCCCTGGGAGCAGCACACCCATCATCCTAACCTGCACCCCCAAGGCTCTGAGCAGCCCCATTCCTTGGGAGCAGCATCCCCACTGCTCTGAGCAGCACCCCAAGGCTCTGAGCACCCCTGTTCCCCAGGAGCAGCACCCAATGCTCTGAGCAGCACCCCAAGGCTCTGAGCAGCACCCCAAGGCTCTGAGCAGCACCCCTATTGCTCTGAGCACCCCCATTTCCCAGGAGCAGCTCCCTCATCCCTCTGAGCACCCCCATTCCCCAGGAGCAGCACCCCAAGGCTCTGAGCAGCCCCGTTCCCCAGGAGCAGCTCCCACACCGCTCCCAGGGCTGCGGGCAGGAGCCAATTCCCAGCGCCCCGGGAAGCTGCCTTGATGTTTTAACGTGTTTGCTTTCCACATCAAACCCGGCAGGATCAAGGATTCCAGCTCCTCTCCACGGAGCACGTTTGACACAGCACCGGGCTGGAGAGCAGCGCTGGAGGGGCTCCACAGACACTCAGAGAGGAGCCAGCAGTGTCCCCAGGGGAGGGGGCACCGGAGCCCCCACAGCCTTGTGCCAAACCCGTCCCCTGCCGCACACTGACACTGGGGAGGAGCCAAGGGCAATGCCACACTCCAGCGGCAAAACAGCACAAAGGCAGCAGTCCCAGGAGCCCTGGAGGCCCGGGAAGCCCATCCTGACCCCTCCCCTGGGTGAGGGTGGTGGGCGAGGGCAGCAGCACGGGGCTCCCTGCAGAGCTGGGGGCTCCCGCAGCAGCTGCTCCCTGACCCCACAGTGCCTGTTATATTCAAATTAAATTTCTATTTAATATTAAATAGAAATTTAATATCGTTTATATTAAAATTAAAGTTTATATTCAAATTATATTGAATAATATAATATATATATTATATATATTGACTATAATAATAATTATATTCAAATTAAAGCTGCCCTCTGTGCCCCACACAGTGCCTGCCCACCCATTTATACTCAAATTAAAGCTGCCCTCTGTGCTGGGCACAGCCCAGGGCTCAGCACTCCGCCCTGCCAGGTGTGCTCACCCCCAACCCACCCTTGCTTGGCAGGGTCACAGGGCAGCCAGGGAATGCTGCCAGCGGGCACAGCGAGCAGAGGGCTCTCAGCTCTCCCTGGGCTTTCATTTCAAACCCAAACCCAAACCGTGCCACTCTCCAGAGCCTCGGTGAGTGACAGGGCAGCCCCCGGGGGCTCCGGGCTGGCCCAAAGCACAGCCCCCACCCGGAGCCCTGGAGTATTTCTGCCCAGGGAAAGAATGTGGAATCACAGACAGACAGACAGACAGACAGACAGACAGACAGACAGACAGGGTGCCACCAGCCCTGCCAGCTCATCAGACCCCAGCGAGTTCCAATTCCTTTATCACTGTTAAAAATCAGCTCCTGGCAATGCTAAAAATCAGAGGCACGAGCAGAAACTGTCTGAATTCCACGTCTGTGTCAGTGCCCCAGACAGACACCCAGCCAGGGCAGTGGCGCTGCTTTAAATGCTGCTTGGAGAGCATTTCATATTTAGAGATAAAAATAATCCTCCGAAACATGGCCCAGGGCTCTCCCAGGGGCCCAAAGCAGCTGAGCTTGCCCACAGCCTGAGTTTCAGGACAGATCTCCACTGACAGCACCAGTTCCTGGCCCTGCTGCACCTCCCCAGGACGGGGCAGCCACCCGAGCCCCCGTCCCTGTCCCCGTGAGCCCAGAGCAGGACAAGGGCTCTGCCCAGTGCCCCCAGCAGCCCAGTGTCCCCCGGAGTGTCCCTCCCCAGCAGGAGGGACTGTCCTGTCCCTCCCTGTCCCTCCCCAGCAGGAGCACTCCGGGCGCGCAGCCCCGGCTCACAGCAAGCCTGGATTACAGAGCCCGGCGCGGATTACTCGTGTCGATGGGCAAAGCCTTTGTTCCCAGCCCAGATGGCCCCGTGAGCCCCCCCGGAGCCGGATCAGCCGCAGGGGAGGCCGGGCTCGGGCAGGAGGCTGTGCTGGGCACCGGGCTCTGTGCCGGGCACGGGGCTGAGCATCCCGGAGGGAACGCTGCACGCCCCGCAGCTGCCCGGGGAGCTCCCCTGCCCTGCTGCCCCAGAGCAGCCTCCCCGCAGCAGGGAGGCTCTGAGCAGCCAGCTGGGCTGTTTGTGAGCTGAATGTTCCCTGCAGAGCACCTCTGGAACGGGGGAGCCCAGCAGGGGATGAGCGCTGCAGAGCCAGCCTGGCAGCTGGACACGGCCTGGAAGCCTTGCCAGCAGGTTTTACCTGGTCAGGAGAAACCAGGGCTGGGTCACCGGCCTGAGGGGACCCATCCACTGTACTGTCCCTCCTGCCAGTGCCACAGAGGCCCCAGCTGCTGGGGAACACTTCCCACCCCAGAGCCCAAGGCTGGGACCCCTGGTGTGAGCTGTGTGGCAGCACCTGGGCCCCCCCAGTGGCCTGGAGAGGGGCAAGAGCAGCAAAGCTGGGGCCCGTGGCACTGGGCAGGACTGAGCACCCAGGCCTTCAATGCAGTGAAATAAAGGAGGTGAAGGTGGGAGAGTCATGCAAACATTTGTGTTGGAAAAGCCCTCCAAGAGCACCGAGCCCAGCCCCTGCCCCATGGATAGAACTGAGTGCTCTGGCTCCTGAGTTTATTTTAAACCAGAGCCTGCAGAGGCAATAAAATAATGACAGTAATGAAGTCACTGCCCTGCACTATCACATCAGATTATCTCAGGGCTGACAGAAGATGAGTCCCCGAGGAAAAGTCTTCCTTTAGCCAGGAGTCAGGAGTGCTGCCAGGACAGCCTGGACACTGCCAGGGTCAGCAGAGCCCCTCACCACTGCCAGGAGAGCCTGGGCACTGCCAGGGTCAGCACAGCCCCTCACCACTGCCAGGACAGCCTGGGCACTGCCAGGAGAGCCTGGGCACTGCCAGGGTCAGCAGAGCCCCTCACCACTGCCAGCACAGCCTGGGCACTGCTGGGCTCACTGCCACCATGGAAGTTCCATTGGAAATGTCCCTTCCTCCCTGTGCCCCTCTCCCCGTGCCCCCCAGGGGCAGCACCTCCTCCCAGCACAGCTCCTGCTGCAGAAATGTCCTTTTTGCAGTGCCCTGCTGCCAGCTGCTCCTCTCTCCCATCTGTCACCACGTCCAAAGAGCCTCTGGCTCCTGTGCCAAGGGCTCTGTGCTGGCTCAGGGGCTCTGCAGCCCTGGGTGTGCTGTGCCAGCACCAGCCCAGCTCCTCTGTGCCACTCCAGCTGTGTCCCCACTGCAGCTGCCCTGCCAGGGACAGGGACAGGTGACACAGCCCCTCCAGCACGGCTGAGCTCCAAGAGGAAAACTCCTCCTGTGCCAGGCCTGCACAGCACAGGGACCCCCTTGGGAGGGAGGGATGGAGAGCTGGGGCTGGGCTGGGGAGCAGAGCCAGCACTGAGCAGTGACTCAGCTCTGAGCCAGCAGCTCCACAGCCACCCTGGGGGATGGCAGGAAGGCAGGAGCCCCAGCAAGGGGGAAGCACCAAAGGAAGCCCTCTCCTCCAGGCACAGGCGAGCAGGAGCAGCTCAGCAGCTTCCCAGCGTGGCTCCATGCTGGGTGTCTCACACCTGAGCCCTCCCCGGGGGCTGTTCTGCTGAGTTAAACCTCTCCTGGCTGGGCACAGCTCAGACCAGCAGCTGTGCCAGCAGCTGATTGGGGATTTTCACCCCCTGGAGCAGCCAGAGCAGGGGGAGAACACCTGGATTCAGTTTGGAGGAGCTCTGGGGGGTCCCTAGAGAGCTGCAGAGGGACTGGGGACAGGGATGGAGGGACAGGACACAGGGAATGGCTCCCACTGCCAGAGGGCAGGGATGGATGGGAGATTGGGAATTGGGAATTGTTCCCTGGCAGGGTGGGCAGGCCCTGGCACAGGTGCCCAGAGCAGCTGGGGCTGCCCCTGGATCCTTAGAGTGTCCAAAGCCAGGATGGATGGACTTGGAGCAGCCTGGGACAGAGGAAGGTGTCCCTGCCCAGGACAAGATGAGCTTTAAGGTCCCTTCCCAGCCACACCAGTCTGCAGGAATTCTGTAAAAAATCCAATTCCAGCTAAGCTCAACTCCTCCCTCATTGTTCATTGTAAATAATCACCAGTCCCTGGGGGCAGAGACCCTTTCCCTGCCCAGCTGCCCCATCCCAGAGCAGGCAGAGGCAGCAGGAGCACCCTGGAGCTCCTTCCCCCTCCCACAACATCTTGTGCCACCGATTATTTCTGATTATTCATGTTAATAAGGGCCCTCAGCCCCCCTCGGCAATATTTACCTCCCTTAATTAAAGATGGCAGCAATAAACATGAAATATGGACAAAAGGAGATTTTAATAAATGCTGCCTCAGGGAGCCCAGAGCCAGCCTGGAAACACTTCATATCTGCTGCTGCTTTCTTCTGGAATTCACACAATATATGGCCACATAAAAGCAATATTAAAAATAATTATCATAAATTAGGCTCGGGCAGGCTGGGAGCCCCCAGGAGGGGGGGAAGAGCCTTCCCACAGATTTTTGAGGAACAGCCACGAGCCTGGCTCGTATCTGCTCCGTCTGACACGAGAGCCCAACACTGGCACCACCTTCCAACACCATAAATAACAACAAACACTTCTCTGCCTCCCATTCCTGCTCTCAGTTGTGGATTTCAAGGTGGCCAAACCTGAAATAATTAGTCAGAGCCTAATTAGTTTCCCCCTGCCCTGTGGAGCAAGGACCCAGCTCGCAGTCAGCATCCAATGGCAGGATTCAAATATTTGCATTCAGGAAGACAAAACTCTGGGCAAAGTCCAGGTTTAAGCATTTAAATTGGAATTTCTTTGGGGCAGGGACTTTGGGCACTTCAGGGTTGTGCAGAAACTCATCTTATTTCACACCTCTACAGGAGAGGGCTCCAAAATCTGATGGAAAACAGGGCTCTGGCAATAAATAAGAAGGATGGGTGTCTTCATGGGCAAGCCCCATCCTCTGACCCCGATCCAAGAAGGATCTGCTGATAGCAGAGAACAGGCACCAAAAGTGGTGAAAAATGAACCCTGTCAAATCTGTTTGAGCTTTTGATGAGTTTAAAAATTGGTTAATAAAGGCAGCCGTGCCAATTGAATAGATTTAGACTCTGGCAGCCACTTAACCTGGTATGGCATGACATTCTGATTAAAAATTAGAGTGATACAAGAGCAACACGACACGCACTAACAGGATTAAAGGCTGCAATGCAATTAGGATGCTGCACTGCTGGGTGGTTTCACAGGGAAAACAGGTCCAGTTCCCAAGATTTTAAGCAAAAAGCCACAAGAAGCCAAAGCAGTGCTGTGCAGTTGGCAGAGAACACAGAGCAGGGAGCAAGAAGGTGCCAGGTCACTGGAACAGAGCAGGTGGGGATATTGTATGGGAATATTGTATGGAGATAAATATTGTATGGGAATATTGTATGGGAATATTGTATGGGGATATTGTATGGGAATATTGTATGGGAATATTTATGGGAATATTGTATGGGAATATTGTATGGGGATATTGTATGGGGATATTGTATGGGAATATTGTCGTGGCTGCCCCTCCCGAGCCCCACACTGCACAAACAGCACTGAGCTGATTAATTCCATCCTGCCTTTCTGCACAGAGCCACAGACCACGCCAGTCCCACCCAGACCCTGCTATTTTGAAGTCTCCAGATAGCTCTGACTTCTAATTTTGTCTTTTGGATGAAACAAGCCAGGAAGCCCCACCAAAGGACAGGCATGCATTACCAACAGTGTGATAAACCAGGCCCGTGGCTTTGGGGAGCTTCAGTCAGACAAAGAGAGACAAAACCCCATCTTTTCCCTCAGGAACTTCTTCCCACACCTTTAACACTTGCTGTTAAAGTAACACTCAGTCCTGCCAGCGTTACACCAACGTCACCCCGTGACCAGATCTGGAGGTATTTTGGGGACTTACTGGGATTAAAGCCACATTTAACTCCTGGTTTCTCCCCCAGATCCCTCTACCTCCTTCCACCTCAGCTGAACTTGTAAAATCACAATTTCTAGCCTTCTGTTTTTCGCTTTCTGTTGTTGGTGTAGCAGTCACTCCAGGCTGGATGAGCAGCCTGGCTTCAGCAGCCGTCCCACATCCCTCCAGGTGCCTCAAAACACAAGTGCAAATTTAGGTAGGAAAAAAGGCCAAGGTTTTGCCCATTTTAGCATCAGAGCCCAACACCCTGCTCACCCCTGGCCTTGTCACCACCCCCAGTCTGCAGCAGTGCCCTCCCCGTGTGCCTGGAGCAGCGAGCAGCAGCGCCAGGGCAGCGCTCATCACGCCGATGCTTTTTGACTAATTACTGCTATAAAAAGCAAAAAGCTGTCAGGGAGAATTATTCAGCTCCTGCAAGAGTGAAACAGAGCCACGTCTGAGAGGAAATGGTGCCCCTTCAGACTCCAGTGGTGCCTGCAAGGATTAACTCAGCCCTTGCAGCACCTACCAATGACATTATTCACTGCACCCACCCCAAATGCTCCAAGTGCAGGGCAGAGGAGGGGGAAGGCAGCTCGTGGGGCAGGAGAGGCCTGGGGAGCAGGAGTGCCAGAGGGACAGGTTTGACCCCAGGGGTTCTGCTGTCAGAATCACAGAATCCCAGCATGGTTTGGGTGGGGTGGGAAGGGACATTGAAGCTCACCCAGTGCCATGGCAGGGCCACCTTCCACTGTCCCAGCTGCTCCCAGCCCTGTCCAGCCTGGCCTTGGGCACTGCCAGGGATCCAGGGGCAGCCACAGCTGCTCTGGGCACCTGTGCCAGGGCCTGACCCTCACAGGGAACAATTTCTCCAGAATATCCCATCTCACCCTGCCCTTGTTCAGTTTGAAGCCACTGCCCCTGGGGCTGTCACTGCATCCCTTGCCCAAAGTCACTGTCAGGCTCAGTCCTGCTGTTCCCTGGGCCATCAGAGCTTGTCCTGCCCACAGCCAGGGGCTGTGCCTGCCCGAGAGTGCCCCACACCAGCCAGACCCCTGGAGCTGCAGCCTGTCCTGGGCAGGGGCTGGCTGATTGCACAGCAGGAGGGAAATGAGCTGGGCAGGCAGGGCTCGCTGCAGCCAGACTGGGCTGGGCAGCCAGGGCTGCTCCAGGACGAGGTGACACCACACACAGTGTCACCAGTGTCACACTGGGACATCACACACACAGTGTCACACTGTGACATCACACACACACAGTGTCACACTGTGACATCACACACAGTGTCACCAGTGTCACACTGGGACATCGCACACACAGTGTCACACTGTGACATCATACACACAGTGTCACCAGTGACACACTGTGACATCACACACAGTGTCACCAGTGTCACACTGGGACATCGCACACACAGTGTCACCAGTGTCACACTGGGACATTGCACACACACAGTGTCACACTGTGACATCACACACAGTGTCACCAGTGCCACACTGTGACATCACACACACAGTGTCACACTGTGACATCACACACAGAGTCACCAGTGCCACACTGTGACATCACACACACACAGTGTCACACTGTGACATCACACACAGTGTCACCAGTGTCACACTGTGACATCACATGCAGTGTCACCAGTGTCACATTGTGACATCACACACATACAGTGCCACATTGCTGCGTGTCACACGCTGGCAGATCTCACCCCTGTCCCAGGGCAGGCAATCTGCCCCTGCCTGGGGACACAAACAGCCTCACGTGGCCCCAGGCAGCCCCCAGGGCCGGGGGCGTGGGAGGCCGAGCTTGTCCCAAAGTCTCTGCTCGGTCCCTGCCGGGGGTGCAGAGGGTGCAGAGGGTGGTGGCTCGCAGGGTCTGCACCTCTCTGCTCCCTCCAGCTGCTCCTCCACCAGCCCAGGCCTGCCAGGGCAGCCCTCGCTAAAATCCAAACCTCAGCACTGGATTCAGAGGGAGCAGCATGGGCAGAGTAACCCAGAAATCCCTCAAAACCAGAGGGATTAACCATCCATTAATTGTCCTGGGGCAAAAAACCACAAGGAGCTCATTTTTGGCTGAGCTCTTTCTGACCACAAAATCTCTTTCATGTCACGGCCTCTTCCCCTTCTTCACTGGCTTGGCTTTCCAATTTGTTCACTCCAAAGCCTCTCTTTGTGTTTGCATTTAAATTTTCACCTCCACTGATTTCCCGAGCAAAAACCCACCGGGTGAGGAAAGAGCTGAGAAATCCTGCCCAGGCCCAGGGGCTGTAGCACGGGGCACAGCTGGATCCAGCAGTGCTGCTCCCAGCTCTGCAATCAGCTCTGCAATCAGCAGGAGCACCCCAGCAGCCAGGGCATCTCCTTCCCTGCACCAGGGAGGTGTTCCAGGCCAGGCTGGACGGGGCTTGGAGCCACCTGCTCTGGCAGGAGGTGTCCCTGCCCATGGCAGGGGTGCAGTAAGATGGGCTTTAAGGTCCCTTCTGCTGTGGAAACACCCACAGCAACGATGCTCTCCACCTTTTTCCACTCCTCATTTATTCAATTTACCCCATCTGGTTTTTTTGTCATGGTTTGAAAGTGAATCTTCGTTGGGCTGTGCTGAAGGAGCTGGTTCTGAGAGCTCCTCTCTGTTCTCCAGCACAGAGGAAATATTGCCACCAGGTTTTGCTTTACACTGAGCTCTGTCACTCAGGTAATAAAGTGGATTGATTCCGAGGCTCCAGGCAGGCTCCAGGGCAGCTCCCTCAGGCACCAAAGGACTCAGTCAGGAATTCCTACAATTCCTGCAGATGGGCATTGATGGCAAATGGCAGCAGAGTCACAGACAGACGTTGTCAGAGCTGGTGGCTGGAAAAGCACGCCCCAGAAGGAGCCCCCAGTCAAAGCCCTGCACACGGGAGGTGAGAGACATCCAGGTAAGGTCCATCCACCTCTGGGCTCTGCAGCAGTCCCACACCTGCTGCTGTTGGCCCCGGGCTGGGCCAGCTCTGCAGGTGGGGTCTCACCTGAGTGGGCAGAGTGCCCCTCCCCTGCTGCCCACGCTGGGGACCAGCCCAGGGCACGGCGCTGGCTCTGGGCGGAGGAGTTTGCCCTGCTCAGCCCTCCTGGGTGGGCTGAAGGCTCAGCCTGGCCCCGGTGCCTGCCTGGGGCAAGGGGTTGGAAATCCGGGGGATGGGAATGGTGTGGGAGCAGCTGCCTGGCAGGGAGGGTGAGGGGCTCAGCCTCTCATCCTCAGAGAGCAGAGTGAGAGCTGACACGGCCATCGTCCCCAGATGCCTCCACAGAGAGAAAATATCAGCTACTAAAGGGCTCTTCAATCAAGTGAAGAGAGGCAGCACAGCCCCAGCCCCCAGGGGCTGCAGCAGACGCAACAGGATTGGGAACAAGATGCAGTTTTTAAAAACAAGAGCGATTAAGTGGCGGAATAAACTGCCCTGGGGGTGGTGGATCCCTCAGCTCGCAGTGCCATCGAGAGGAGCTCTGCTCCAGCACGGGCTCCAGCCACAGCCCTGGGTGCCTCCACACTGCTGCCAGCTCCCACAGCCCCGGGGCAGCAGCGAGGGCTCCGGGAGCCCAGACACCACCAGGAGGGTCCCTGGCACAGCACACATCCCAGGATAGCTGCCTGCAGCTCCCAGGATGGTCCCTGGCACAGCACACGTCCCAGGATAGCTCCCTGCACTAGCCCTGGGCTCCGTGTCCTGATCTGCACCATGGCTCTGAGCCAGCCTCCATTGTCACCCCCTGCCCCATCCCTGGGAGTGTCCCAGGCCAGGCTGGACGGGACTCGGAGCACCCTGGGATAGTGGAAGGTGTCCCTGCCCCCATGAGGCTCCCTCATGGAACTGGATGAGCTTTCAGGTCCCTTCCAACCCAAGCCATTCCAGGATTCCATGGCCACCCTGGCACAGCTGGTGGCACATGTGGCTTCTGTGCAAAGAGCTGAAGAGGGGGAGAGGTGAAAGGGTGGGGAGGTGGCCCATGGTACCCAGCCCTCTCCACTGCTGATTTCCAGAGACTCAGATTTCTAAACAAAGCCAAACGATCCAATTTGCAGTAAATTCTCCCTCTGGGGCCAGCTCCCCATGCCCAGCAGGCCGGTGGCAGTGGCAGTGCCAGCACGGCTTTGCCTTGGGGCAGGGTGCTCTGCTCCCAGGATCATGAACTGTGGGAAAGGAGGCAGGGATAAATGGGGGCACTCTGCGAGAAGGGTGGAATATGGCAGCTGGGGAAGGCACTGCTGAGGGTTTCACATGCAAATGCCCCGGCCCCAGGACGGAGGGAGCAGCTGGGAGCATCGCTGGAGGATGCCGTCGCCATGGCAACGGGACGAACACGGATCAAGGACACAGTTCCATTGTCCAAGCGCCGAGGATTTTTTAGCCCTGTTCCTAGGGACTGCGTGTTAATAACAGTTGCATCCTATTTACCCTGGGCCTTTATTGTCTCCGTGATGAGCTCTCCAGGAAAACCTGGAGAGCGTTTCCTCGGAGGCGCCGCGCCAGAAACGCGACTCCGAGTTAAGTGGTTTGCTTCGCTGGCAATTCCCTGCCATGCCCACACGCTTTGAAATACAGAGCAGGCTGATTAACTATTAATAACAGGGCACTGACGAGCCACACGTTCTGCCCCAGTTTGTGCCAGTTGCTCCAGAGGCCCCCGGAGCTCTCGCCGTGGCTGCGGGGACGCTCCTCACCCTGCCGTGGGTGGGACACGCGATGGGCACCCCCAGCCCGGTGTGCCCTGTCCTGGCACTGCCTGGTGCCCTGGAGCTGCACATTCCGGTGGTTTGGGTGAGGATCAGCTGAGGTGGATGATGATGATGACGAAGAATGACAGGGCACGGCCAAATCTGCCCAGTGCCCCTCAAGGATAACGCCACATCCATGTGAGTACAGCCTGGAATTGCTTTCCTACTTACAGAGGGGTGGGCTCAGTGATCTTGGTGGTCTTTTCCCACAAAAATGATTCCATGATTCTATTAAATACATTGATATTATTGCAGTGCTATTATTTCCTGCATAGAAGGAACCTTGGCCTTCCCCAGCAAGGTCTGGCTCCAGTGAATCCAATCCCTTGTCCCTCCGGCATCCCTGTGCTACTACAGCTGCTGGCATCTGCCATGAGACCAGGAGCTCCAATGTGCCCACGTCCTGGGAGCCCAGAACAGCCCCAGGCAGGCAAAGGCAAGGATTCAGCAGCACTTTGGAAGCTCTGAGCATTTGAGCACAGGAGCAGCACTGGATGGTTTTGTTATGGTCCTGGGCTGTTCCCAGAAATAATTTTCTTGGATGAACATGGCCAGGCCCCTTCTCTTCAGGCTTTGGGCAGGAGCACAAATGTCACCCTGCAGCACGGAAGGTGCCCGGCCCTGTTCAGAGGAGGGAAGCTGTTCCTGGGTGGGGTGTCAGTCTTCCCCGGGTCAGTTTTTCCCGGGTCAGTTTTCCCCGGGTCAGTTTTCCCCGGGTCAGTTTTTCCCGGGTCAGTTTTCCCTGGGTCAGTCTTCCCCGGGTCAGTTTTCCCTGGGTCAGTTTTCCCTGGGTCAGTTTTCCCTGCAGATCTGCTGCTCAGGCAGCTCCCCAGTGCGGGGCTCAGGTGGGAGGAGAGGTGAAGTGGAACGGGGTGAAGGCACACCCAGCTCAGCTCAGGACGGTGCTGCTGCTGGGCTGGGGGTGCTTTCACCCCATTTCCTTCTCTCCCACCCAGTCCTGGCTGAGCTGCAGCTGTGGTCACTCCGTGCTGTCGCTTTAAATGCCTGTGGCTGCTGCATCCCTGAGGATGAGGGATCAGCAAACCAAACCCGCAGGGAGCAGGGGCTGCCAAGCCCAGCTCTGCAGCCACCCTCCCTCTGTGCAGCCCAGCTGCTCCCAAATCCTGGGATTTACCACCTCTGCCAGGGCACAGCTGCCCTCTCCAGGAAGAAACTCCTGATGCCCAACCTGAATGTCCCCTGGCATAGCTTCAGGCTGTGTCCTCTTGTCCTGTCAAATTTAATCCTGTTCCGAGCAGCTCCCCATCCCAGCCATCACCACATTCCAGCATGACTCTCCCAGGCACAGGAGCCAGGCAGCAGCCCTGCCGTGAGTGCCATCCCTCCTCAGCATTCCCAGCTTCCCACTCCCTGAGCAGCCCACGCCAGCCGTGGCAAACAACCCGGCCCTCCAAACACACACAGAAGTTTTCTTTTCTTCTTTAACCAACAACCACTGTCACTAAAACCCCTTTCTGCTTAATGCAGCTCTGCATCAAAACACCTCCGAGGCAATTCGTTTATACCAGGAGAACTTCTGAGGCTGGAATTTTCCCTGATGGCACTGCTGGAAGGCTACAGCAGCCCAGCAGGTCAGCCAGTTGAAAGCAGTATTTCATCTGGCAATTTATTCAAATAAATCTTTCAAAACATGAAATAAGCTCTAAAGATGGAGGCTGTCAAAGGCTGCAGTAGCCGAGCTCCTGAGTGGAATGACCAAGCAGGAGCAGCAGCTGTGGGACACCAGGCCAGCTCCCTGTGCTGGGGACAGGCTGGTCCAGGAGGGCTCAGCAGGATAACAGTATGGGCTAAACGGTGGAAAGGTGCTTTTGTTAATTGCTATCATTGCATGTGCCATGATCTGGGCACCCAGGAGAAGGGTGGGAAGTCAGCAGCACCCAGAGGGGGTTTCAGAGGCTTTGAGCCCCCCAGGTGTGAGCTCAGCCGGGGCAGCGCAGCCCCGGCCCGGAGCCAGGAGCCGAGGGGAATTCCAGCGCCAAGGAAGGTTTTCCTGCCGCTGTCCGGGGGAAGGAGGGGCTGAAACAAGTGGCCAGGCGTGCTCTGGGGGAAGAGGAGCCCCTTTGTGGCGGGCACACCGCGGGCATTGTCCGCTGGCCGCTGCCCCCGAGCCGTGCCC
>VXBC01005694.1:145044-158600 GCA_013399945.1 Ploceus nigricollis
CCTGGCCCGCGTCACACATCCCTGACCCGTGTCACACATCCCTGGCCCGTGTCACCCATCCCTGGCCCGTGTCACACATCCCTGACCTGTGTCACACATCCCTGACCTGTGTCACCCATCCCTGACCTGTATCACCCATCCCTGACCCGTGTCACACATCCTTGACCCGTGTCAAACATCCCTGACCTGTGTCAGACATCCCTGACCTGTGTCACACATCCCTGACCCGTGTCACACATCCCTGACCCTTGGAAACCCCCCAGGGCCTCCCCAGCTGTGTCAGCCCCCAGCAGCCGGCGCAATCCCGCCTCGCTGGGCTCCAGAGGGCGGTGCTGGCCGCAGATGTCACTTCTCCTCCAGAGTGCCGAGCTCTGCCCAGGCACGGCCCGCAGAGCCCCAGCTCGGGCGGCCTCGGCTCCATGAGGCTCCTGCGTGGCACAAATTGCTGGGTAAGTGGCAGAGGAGGTGGCTCTGTCACTCCGAGCCGCTGAGGGGCAGGGTGGCTGCAGGGTCAGTGTGGATCCCGTGTCTGGAATATGCAGAGGGGATGGAGAGGGAGGACAGCTGTGCCTGGCAGCCGGAGGAGCTGGGCTCTGCCCTGGCATGGCTGGGTGATGGGACACTCAGCTCTGCCAGTGAGAGATGCTCTCCTGGGGACATTCCCCCCAGCTCCCCAAACCCAGCCCCACACAGGGACACCCAGCTCTGTGTGTCACCAGCACCCCTGGCCAGTGCCATCGCACACCACAGCTCCAGCTTGTGCTTTTGGGCTCTGGTGTAAACCAAAATGAGAATTCAGGGAGAAAGCAGCACTGTAGGAAAAGCTTTCCGTGCCTTCTCCAACAGATCTGTTCATTAGTATTAATTACAGTGAACACCCCACACCAGCCAGGGTGATGGAACGTGGCATTAACCAATTAAAAGATAAAAATTTGATGTCCTGGCCTGTGACCCCACACTCTGGAACATGCACAGGCACCAGCACGTCCCCCGAGGAGCGAGGACCAGGAGCAGCCTCCAGTGCAGGCTGTGCTCCTGCTGCCACCTCGTCCTCTGGTGTAAATTCTGTGCAGTGTCACCCGGGACAGGTGACATCTCCTCCTCTGGTGCCAGTTCCTGCAGGTACACACACCTGGCTGCAGGGGCACACATCTGGCTATAGGTGACCACATCTGGCTGCAGGTGGCCACATCTGGCTGCAGGGACACACATCTGGCCACAGGTGACATCACCTGGCTGCAGGGGCACACATCTGGCTATAGGTGACCACATCTGGCTGCAGGTGGCCACATCTGGCTGCAGGGACACACATCTGGCCACAGGTGACATCACCTGGCTGCAGGGGCACACATCTGGCTGTGACTGGGGGGACACAGTGCAGGCTGCCATGAGGAGAAGCCTCGGGATCAGAGGGGAAAGCTCAGCTCGGGAGATCAGCCCCTGAGCTGCACACAGGCAAACTGAGTCAGACAAAAGCCCTCTCCTGGTTTATATCCTTAAGATGGTATCGAACTCGTTAGGAGGATGGAGCAGCAGGAGATGTAATTTACCTGTTTCATACAAGCACGGGGTATCCTTGTATTTCATACAAGCAGCAGGGTCCATCCCTGCCCTGAGCTGGGAGCAGCGCAGTGCTCCGGGGATTATTTATTGACCTGCAGAGGGCAAAGCCCCAGTGGGGAAAAGGCAGGTCCAGCCTGCCCCGGCAGCCCCCAGCACCAAGGAGGGGCAGGCAGAGGATGCCCAGGGCAGGGGTGGCTTCCCAGACAGCCTCTGGTAGGGCACAGCTTGGCAGAGGGTGGCACGTGGCACCTCCTCAGCCGAGACCATAATTCCTGTTGAGATAACCCCCAGCTATGCAACAGTGCTTTAAAATGAGGCTTTGAAGAAATGAAATAGATGAAAACATTCTTTTACAACAAACCCTTCCCTGCAAGCATAGCCAGGCCCTGGCACAGGGCGGAGGGCCTGCCCACCCTCACGGGAAGGATTCCTGATTCCCAGTATCCCACCCATCCCTGCCCTCTGGCAGCGGGATCCATTCCCTGTGTCCTGTCCCTCCAGCCCTTGTCCCAAGCCCCTCTCTGGTTTCCCGAGTCTCCCTCAGCCCCTGCTGCCCTTTCTCGGGAGCACAGAGCCATTTCTCAGGAGCGCTGCCTCTGTCAGCCGAGCACGCCCTCTCCAGCTCCTTCCCCCAGAGGTAATTACCTTAAGAGCTCATTAGGGCCGCAGGATGTGCGGCTGCTGCCTGGAAATCGGGCTCTATTTTTATCCCGTCAGAGTAAAACGTGGCAGATTGACAAGAGCTGTCTCTCCGGCAGGAAGGCAACTGCCTTGTTACAAATGACTTTATTTTCGCTAAAAAACCAGTTCCTGTCCCTTCCGAGGGGCTGGGACACCCCTGCCCACCTGGCCCCAGGTCCAGCCCTGCCTCTGCTGCCTCCTGCCGCAATTCCAGCTGCGTGGGCAAGGACAGGGTGAGGGATCCTGCATCCCAGCCCTGGGCTGCACGGGCCACCAGCGCCTGGAGGGCTGTGCAACCCACCTCCTCGCACCAAGGAGCTCTCCAGGAACAGACTCCATGGGTCCTTCACAAACTCCAGGACCTGCCCCCCACGAGCCCTGGTCACTGCAGCCACCCCCAGGGCCGGGCAGATGCTCCCAGAGTCTCTCCACGAGCAGGAGCAGAGCAGGAGGATGTCAAACACGCTCGAAATGTGTATGGATTGCAAGGCCATAAATATTTGAAGGGGCTGAGTGAGCCTGTTCTAAGCTGTGCAAGCTCCAGTGCCCCTCAGCCCTTCCCTTGGCCAGGATGCCAATCCCTGTGGCTCACTGGCTGTCCAAATAAAGAGCAGGATAATTGCAGCACTTACAGAAGTGCTGTCCTAGGGCCTCTGCCGTCTATCAGAGGGCTTTTTTCCCAAGCACACCTGGAAGAAGCCAGAAGCACTCAGCCCTGCCATGCCATGCCAGTGCAAGGCTCCTGTCCTGCCAGGCTGCTCACCTGGCAGAGTGCAGCAGTGAAGGTGCTGGAATTCCCCTGCCAGGACCCCGAGAGCACGGCAGGAATGGGATGGCACAGCTCCTGTGGGAGCTCTGGCACCCCAGCACCCAGCACGGGCTGTCCCCAGCACACTGCCACCCACCACGGGGCAGCAGTGGGGACCAGGACACCTCCCGGGCGGTGGCAGTGTCCCCTGCCTGCCACCAGCCCCGCTGCCCTGTTCCCATGGCAATCCCGGCCCCTCCAGCTGCGTTCACTTCCCGCTCTCCCCACAGCAGAAGGACCGAGCCAGGGGCGTGTGCGGGCTCAGGGCTCCCCCAGGCTGGCTGATGGTGGCCCTGGCCGGCACAGAAGCCAGGCCTGGAGCCTTTCTGAGCAGGCTGAGCTTTGTCCTCGTCTCATGGGGACTGCACAGGGTGTAAAACCCCAGCCCGGCTGAACCTCCCTCCTGACCCTCCNTGCCGAGGGTGGCACTGGAGACACTGCTACCCGGGTGTGCCTGCTGGGGGTGACACTTCCAGCCACTGCCACCCGGGCGTGCCTGCTAGAGCTGGCACTCCCCCCGGGGCTGGGGAAGGGCACACAAGGAGGGATGGACACTCAGGGGTAGGAGCAGCAGCTCAGAGCGGGGGAAGCTCCCTCAGTGCCCCCGGGGCAGGGGCAGGAGCCATCGCTCCTGCACAGACATTTGCTGGGTCCCAAAGCATGTCTCGCCTCGGGAAGAGCCCAGCGGAGCCGGAGCCGGGAATTCCACACCGCCCACAGGAGCTCCAAACCCCCGAGCCATCCCCGAGCCATCGCTGCCCATTGCCCTCGGGGACATCCCGAACAACGTCCCCGTGCTAATTACAGAGCCCTGCGGAGGGAGGAGCGCTCTGCTCTCACCGCCCCAGCCTCACCTGCCCGCTGCGGTCTGTTCAGTGCCAGGGGACACTGCCCGCCCTGTGTGGCACTGCTGGCACGGGAGCAGTGCCAGCCCCATGTCGGGGCCGGGGAGGAGCCCCTGGCACGGGCATTTATTCACAGCTCCCTCCCTTGGACTCACTTTGTGTCGGCTCCTTGCTCCTGCCCAGAGCAAAGCCCAGGGGGGAGCTGGGGCTCCACGCAGGGTGTGCTCCTGCCTGGAAGGGTGACAGGGCACAGCCCTGCTGAGCTCCCTGCATGGCCCCAGGCACCCTCGGCTTCATCCAAGCCCCACACGAGGGAATCTGTCACCAAAGCAGAAATCACAGGCGGAAAAAAGCCCCGTCCTGTGCTCAAGGAGTCGCTCCCAAGGAGTGGTGACAGGCTGGGAACCATTCCCTGCTGGTTTGGGGGTTTACATCGACCTGCACACGGGAACAAGGCCAGCCCGTGCTCACACAGGGGATAAATGCTGGGGAGAAGGGAGGGAAAGCAGTGACAGGGGCCAGAGGGAGAGAAGCCCAGTCGGGTTTAGGAGAAGAACGTTAATACTGAGAGAGAGCCCAGGGCCACCGAGATTTCAGCAGGGACTTGGTCCAAGGGAGCACCTGGGGCAGGAGGTGTGGCAGAACCAGGGAGAGGGCTGGAGCCAGGGCTCAGTTCCACGGTGCCACGGGGGCCACCAGTGTCCCTGTGCAGATGGAGGGGGACAGGCTGGCACAGCGGGAATGCTCCCAGTGCCCACCACACCCCCAGTGCCATCACACCCCCAGTGCCCATCACACCTCCAGTGCCCTGCTCCTGCTCCCCTGCCCCTGCAGCCCCAGCCCTCTCCTCTGTTCCTGTGCTCCTGCTGCCCCCACATCTCCTCTTTTCCAGTGGCCCCAGGAGCTCAAGGTTTTCAGGTCCCAAAAACACTCTGTTCTCATTCCACATTTCCTTTGGAAAGCCATTTTTACTTGCAAGCCAGAAATATTAGTCAGCAAACTATACAGTGCAAGGCTAATGAGAACTAGATCGATTCATGAAAAGTACCTGCTCAGCAAATTTATTATTTTTCTAACATAAGTCTATTGGATTCCAGCTTTTTTCCCCCAGTCCCAAAACACTGCCCATTCCATGAGTTAAGTGTATAAGGGATAGCTGCAATTGCTGCCTGATCCATATATTCTTTAAGCCTCTTTCCAGCTCCAGAATGGCTGATTCAATTTTTGTCATTTTTTTATTAAAGAAAAATCCCCTATAGGCAGCTGGATGGATATTTCCTTTGGGACCCCAGCCTGTGTTCCAGGGTAAGAGCCAACACGAAACAGCCACTATAAACCCTCTGAAAAGCACAAGCCCCTCATCGATGTGACAGATATGCCACTATAATTAAAGTCTTTGGCAACAGACATTATGCAGCCAAAATATTCTATTTTGGGCTGCAGCATTGATCAGATCCTGACATCACACATTAACGAGCTGAGGCCTTGCTGGCTGTGGAAGCTGCTGTTAATTATCATGGAGAAAAACCACCTGGATTGTCTGGTGAGACACCAGCACCTGCCAGGCCCACCTGGATCCCCCTCCTGACCCAGCCCAGGCTTTTGTCCCTGCCCAGGGCTCGTGTCCTTTACTGCCAGGTAGGAAAGATTAAAATATGTGTGAGCCTTGAGTTTCCAGGGAGCTGCCCAGTGCAGAGACCTGGCACTCCCAGGACAGGAGAGTGGGATCAGCCTTGGCTTGGCTGCGGTGGGATTGCAGGAATGGAGGGAGGCTCCTGGCTCAGCCAGCCAAAGAAAGGATGGCAGAATTATTATGGCAAAATTATCCTGAGAAAATCATCAGGGTAGAGCCAGCAGTGCCTGCACCTCTCCAGGAGGAATTTCCCAACCCTTCCATCTTCCCAAGACAAAGCAGATGACAAAGAACCGGGAAGGTTTGCAGTCTGCTCCTCGTCTGCAGAGGAGCTGTTTCCATTGACAGCCACTTTCCTGGCCAGGACCGAAGAGTGAACAGCCTGGGAGCACAAACCCTCCCTGGTTTCCATGAGGAGGACTGGGATCATGCAGGAATGGGCACGCAGAGTTGATCCCGTGGCTGGAAGCACAGCCCTGCCCCACCCTGGGGTTACATAAACGCGGCCCCGCCACGGCTCTGATGGGGATCGGCCGCGACAGCCGCTGGCTTCGCGGAGGAAAATCAGATTTTCCTGGATTTCAGCCCCGAGCCCCTCCCAGATAACGAGCTGGAGGAAGCACAATGGCATCTTGTACTCTGTGTGTGCACAATTAACCAGGTTCTTCATGAAATTTCAGCTGCCAAGTCACTTCTGCGGACAAAGACAACGGCACCGGTGAAGGCGATGTGCTTGGAGGGTAATTAATGCCCAAGTGTAATTAGGGGCAGAGCAGGGCCTGCACCTTTAAAAGGACAATGCAGGAGGGACAAAATGCCCAGCTGATCACCAGGATCCCATCGGATCATTCCTCCACAGTTACAGAAGTCCTGGTTTTGCTTAGAAAGAAAAGAGCTTTTCTCCACCAGCACCTGAAGGCCGTTCCCACACCTGCCCCAGCCCTGCCTGGGAAAACACCAGACTCTCAGGACCAGGCATTGTTTGCAAATAGAATTATCAAATCCCAGAATGGTTTGGGTTGGAAGGATCCTTAATGGTCACCCAGTGCCACCCCTGCCAGGGCAGGGACACCTCCCACTGTCCCAGGCTGCTCCAGCCTGGCCTTGGGCACTGCCAGGGATCCAGGGGCAGCCACAGCTGCTCTGGGCACCTGTGCCAGGGCCTGCCCGCCCTCCCAGGGAACAATTCCTGTCCAATGTCCCATCTACCCCTGCCCTCTGGAAGGAAGCACACTTCCAAATGATTTATTTCTGAAGAGGAAGGAGCTGATCTCCAGGATCTGGGCAGAAGAGCTGGCACATCTCCTGCCAGTGCTGCTCACCTGGCTGCTGCCCCAGCACCCTCTGGCATCCTGACACAAACCACGCGGGCACACACGCCGCTGGGTGACACATTTGGTGAGGTTTCATCCCATTTTCAATTTTTTGTTTCTATTTTCCAGGAGTGCCAGGGCTGCACGCGCTGACGGAGCTCGGTGACGTGTGGGGACGTTCCCTCTGCCACTCCAGCCCGCTCAGCCCAGCACAACGACAAAAAGGTTTCGTGTTCCTGAGTCCCACACGGAGCTCGCGTGCTCCCACCCCGCTGCCCTTCACGCTCCTCTTCCTCACTGAGCAGAGAAGCTGTGGCAGGCACAGGGCTCCTGCAGGGCCCTGCTGCTCCCGCCCCGGGCACGGAGCCTGCCCTGCTGCAGGTGCTGCTGTGCCTCAGAAATGCTCCAAGAACAGCTCCAGAAATGCTCCAAGTGGGGGTTCCTTCCTGTGGTGGCCAAGGACGGGGGGTTTGCCTTTCTCCTGGGCCTGGCAGCAGTGGCAGAGCTCTGCTGGCGTGGGCTGGAGCACAAGGACAATGTCTCTGGTGGTGACAAAGGTGCCACATAAATCAGACTTTAGAGAGGAACCAAATGCCACAGTGGGTGCAGCACTGATGGCAATACAAGGGGAGAACCCACAAATCAGGGTAGGAGATATTTTCCTAAGGATAAATCAGGATAGGATATATTTTCCTAAGCCCTGAAGCTTCCAACAGGCTGGTAGGAACCCCCAAAAGTCAGTCACTACTGATCCTGCCAGAGGAGGGCATTTAGCCCCTCCTTGGAGCCACCTGGTCCAGTGGGAGCTGTCCCAGCCCATGGCAGGGGCTTGGAACAAAATGAACTTTCAGGTCCCTTCCAACCCAAACCATTTAATGATTCTATGATTCAGTGATCCCTTCCAGCCCTGGCATGACAAACTGTGGCCCAAGGCAGCCACAGTGTCCATCAGAACGTGCTGCCATCCCCTGTGCTGTGCAGGAGCCACCGTCCCTGCAGACACTCACAGTGGACACATCGGCCTCACAGCAATTCCAGACCATCAGTGCTCCCCTACTGCTGGAATCATTTACCCTGGAAACATCTCAAAGAACATAATTTGACCTGAAACCTTTTTATTTGCAGAAACAACTCCAGAGCTCGCTGTAACCAAACAATAATTGGGTTTTCTGCCCACAAACAAGTGGCTGATGGCAGTGGCAGCATTCAGGGCTCTGCCACAGTCCCCAGGCTAAGGAGGGATTGTCTGCTCTGCACAGAGCGGATGGCAAATGAACCCCAGCCCTTCTCCCACAGCAACCCTTGTCTGTCCTCTTCCCAGCCTTCTCAGTGGCACGTGACACGAGACAAAAATAAGCACAAGCCATCCTCGAACACGAAGGGCCCATCAAGGAGCCTCCCCCAGAGCCAAGGGGCAAAACCCTGGCACAGGGTGCCCAGAGCAGCTGGGGCTGCCCCTGGATCCCTGGCAGTGCCCAAGGCCAGGCTGGACACTGGGGCTGGGAGCACCTGGGACAGTGGGAGGTGTCCCTGCCCTGGCAGGGGTGGCACTGGGTGGGCTTTGAGGTCCCTCCCAACCCACAGCACTGCAGGATTCTGTGATGCCACACACCCTGCAGAGGACCCCACCCCTGCATGAGCTGGGGAGGATTTTCCACAGGCTGAGGGCATCTCCAGCAGGGCCCTGCCCACCACCACCACTGAGGGCATCTCCGGGAGGGTCTCGCTCCCCACGCAGTCCTGCCCACCCCACACACGGCTTCCAGGAGGAGCCAGCTGCGAGGTTTCAGTGACCAAACAGATGTGCCAGGTCAGAGAGGGATCTCAGGAGCTGTCAGTGCCTCAGGTCCTGTCCGGGGCAGACCGAGGCATCGTGTGAGCCCTGGCGCTGCCAGCACGTGGCCACCGACGTCATCCCCGTGTCCACGGTCCCGCTGGGCTCCCGGAGGCTGACTCAAAAATTAAAAATAAGTGGGCTCCTCACGGCACTTTCAGTATTCCCCAGACGCCTCAAAAAAAGCCTCCTGCTGCACATTACCTAATTCAGACACCACAGAAGGAGCAAATTCCTTTTTCCTGGTGCTGTGGCACACCTCTCTCTGCAATGGCACCTCTGTGTGTGTGCGGGCATCTACATCTATATCTGACTCTGTGTCTATATTTGCCTTCAGCATCTTCCACAGAAAGTGATAAGCAAAGTAGTTCTGTCAGGAAATTGGCTCCTGAGAGGGGAATAGCCGGCGGGTTCACAGCAGGTAACGTTGTAAAACAGGTATCAAAAGTGAACAGAAAACAGACATTGAGGCTGGCGGAGAAAGAACAGCAACAGAAATATTTTCCACGGGTTTGTAAAACGACTTGGGGTTTTGCTCCCACTGAATTGTGAGTGAATATTGTCCCCCATTTTCAGTGGACATTTAGTGGATGCTTTCCTCAGCTGCCTTCTGTATCTTTTGGACATAAATTTAAGGGGAAAAGGAGATGAAATGCCTCTTAGACTGCTGTTCTCCCTTCGAACTCATTGTGCATTTCAGGCAGTTCCCTCCCGAGCCTACAAAACCAAGTGTATGCAAATGCTGGAGCCAGGGGCGAAGGAGCTGCCCCGCCAGCACAANGAACCCCCCTCCTGCCACACGCTGCATTTCTGACAATGGCTTTGGCCCCGGTCCCTGTCCCTGCACTCGGGCTCCAGCTGTGGAGGGAAGGGAGGGCTCTGGGACAGACAGACAGACAGCACAGCTGGGCACAGAGCCCCTGGTTTGTGGCCCTGTCCCCCCAGCGCGTCCCCGTGCTCGGGGCTCCGGGCGGAGCCGCCCCTGCGGTCTCCTAACCTACTTCCCGGGAAAAGCAATTGAAACTCTCAGAAGATAAAAAGATAATGAACAAATAACCTTCACTGCCACAAACCCCCAGCTCCCCTTTGTGCTGCTGCCTGATATTAATGATCCTGTCAGGGCTCNAGGGAGCTCCCCCGCCAGCACAACTCACAGAGACACAGCTGAGCCACAGCGACGGCTTTCTGCTGCAAACACATTTCCAGGGCTATGAATAAAAACATGCCTTTGAGCAGCCAGCAGCAGAGCCGTGGCGACGCTTTCAGCCTCCCTGGGACCCGCAGGCCGGAGCACCCCGCGCCCCCTGCCCAGCCTGGGGCTCCCCCCCCGCTCCGCGCTGGGGCTGTTCGGGGACTCTGCACGACCAGGACACCGGGGGATGCTCGGAGCGCCCGACCCGGTGCTGGCCCTCAGCCCGGGACCCCCAGCCCGGGACCCCCAGCCCGGGACCCCCAGCCCGGAACCCCCCTCCTGCCACACGCTGCATTTCTGACAATGGCTTTGGCCCCGGTCCCTGTCCCTGCACTCGGGCTCCAGCTGTGGAGGGAAGGGAGGGCTCTGGGACAGACAGACAGACAGCACAGCTGGGCACAGAGCCCCTGGTTTGTGGCCCTGTCCCCCCAGCGCGTCCCCGTGCTCGGGGCTCCGGGCGGAGCCGCCCCTGCGGTCTCCTAACCTACTTCCCGGGAAAAGCAATTGAAACTCTCAGAAGATAAAAAGATAATGAACAAATAACCTTCACTGCCACAAACCCCCAGCTCCCCTTTGTGCTGCTGCCTGATATTAATGATCCTGTCAGGGCTCCTAAAGAACTTCGTGCTCCAAGTGGGAAGCAGGGGGTTTGTCCCAGGGTGCAGCCAGGAGCTCGCTTTCATTTCTTCCCAATCTTAGGCAAGAAAGTTCTTACATTCTGCATCTAAGAAACCATATATTTATTTTCTCACATCTCCACGTTCCTGTCGTTCTGCTGGGGTTTGAAACAAAACACCACTGTCTTTTCAGGAAAATGCTTGATGCATCGAGCAATGGCAAATCATTAATTATTTCGAGCCTTTTATGCCACCACTGACACCACAGTGAAGAATTTAAAACATTTCCTCAGACAAGCAGCTCACTGACAGCAAACCACAGCATTGCTGGGTGTCTCAGAGCTCTTTTCATCCCTGCGAGGAGCCTGGCCAGCAGCCTGCACCAGGGAGCACGAGGGGTGAAGCTCCAGTTAAACACACAGCCAGATCAGCCCCTCACCACGGAGCCGAGCAAAACGCCTTCAGGGATGGCTGCCCCTCCCTGTGAGCCCCCTCTCCCCGGGGACACATCTCGGGGCAGTGACACCCGTGCCCAGGGTCCCCACGCCCACAGGTGGCAGCCGGCACATGCCAAGGGATGGGGCAGGGACGGCGCTGCTGCCTTCTCACACCTGATGGCCCCACGCACACACCACCACCTTCATTGCCTAAAGAAGAGCCTCCGTGGCCTGTGGCAATGTTAAACGTGAGCTTTTCCCAGCCAAGAGCCCCACATCTCCCCGTTCAAGCAGCTGCTGTGAGTCCCCGAGTGCTGGCAGGGCTGAGGGCCCAGCCCTGCTCGCTGGCAGACACAGACTGACCCAGACAGACGCTGGGACAGAGCTTCCCCAAACCAGCAAATGCTGGAATTCACAAAAATCCTCACGACAAAAGGTTCATGGAGGTGCCAACCCCACTGCCCCGACCCACTGCACCCCACTCCCTGTGCCCATGGCACCTCTGTGCCCCCAACAGCAGCTGGGCGACCCCAGGGATGAGTTCTCCAGGCTCCTCTGCCTGCTTGGATGGGCTGTTCAGGAGTGAAAATTCGGGAAAAAAAGAGGAAGGATTCATCCCAGCTCAGACAATGAACTGCTCGTTCTACATGGGAATGTGAACAAAGCAAACCTTGGAAAATCAAATAAAAAAGGCTTTATTTAGAAGCAGAATGCTCAGGTATTATCTGGCAGCAGCAAACCCCTACTCACACACCTTCATCAAGCACAGCCAGAGGTTAATTTCGTGACAGATTTAACCGATGCCATTATCTGAAATGTAAATAAACCTTCTTAAAAACCAGCTCTGCCTCCAGTGCTGCTTCCTCCTCCCCAGCAGCGAAGCCAGATGACCCGTCAGACAGGCCACGCTCCAGGGAGGGCACGGAGCCCGTCCTCCCTCATCCCTGCTGCCAGGGAGGACACCGGGCACAGCAGCAGAACCAAGCACAGGCACAAAGTTGCAGCCCCGGCCGCGCTGGCAGGCGGATCCCGGATCCAGCACTGCGTGCGGGAGCCGCGGCGGCTGCTCCGGCCGGGCTCGCCGGATTCCAGCAGAAATAGAAAGGCATAAATCACATCCAACAGGCGCAGAACCAGCCTGGGCGAGGAGACACTGTGGATCTCGGCGAGATGTGAAATCTCTGCGCTCGTGAGGGAATGACCTTCAAAACTCATTCAGCGCTCGCAGCCTGCGCGGTGACGGCTTCCTCACTTGCGAGACATCACACATTCCTGCTATGTTCTCCCTAATTTCGCACGGACTATAAATACTTGGCTTCTAAGGCAGCATGGAAGCAAGCGAGAGCAAACATTTAAGTGGGGTAACCTTGCTTGTCAGGGTAGCAGGAGCAAATTCTCCATCCCTCAGGTCGCGCATGCTAAATGCCAGGAATCCCTGTTTACTATGCTACACATAAAATATCAGCCGGAATATGGGACCGAGTAATATTTTCTCTTTAAAAAAACTGGCATGCAAAATGACGACACCTTGTCAAATTGTCTTAAGGGCAGGAAATCCAGATTTTTCTGAACTGCTCTGCCCACACTTTCTCTTCCAAACTGCAGTTTCCCGTTTAATTAGTATTAAAAACAACCTCTGAGAGACGAATTAGTTTGGCTTATGCAAAATAAACTGGGCTGCTGTTGGAGCCGTTTACTGGGTCACACTTTACAACCCCGGTGGGGGAGGTGAGCAAGGACCGGCAGCACTACCACCATTCTTCAGTGGTATTTGCACAAATCACCCTATTTATCGATTTCAGGCCGCTTAAGCCAAAACGACGGTGCCTCCCATAGCCTGCAGCACCCTTGGTAACCGTCCTTTGGCATTATCACCAGGAGCAGGTTTGTGCCTGGAAATGAAAGGATGTTCACCCCTCCTTGGCATCACAGGCCAGGGAGAGCTGGGGGCCCCCGAGGCTGGGCGGGGAGAGCTGTTGCTATTGACGTGTTGAGTCACCTTTACTCAAAACTCTGCCCCGAATTTTCCATCGCCCACGGGCTGGGCTGGGGCCAGCCGCCTCCAGCAGCAATCCCCGCGCGTGCGGCTCCGCACAGGTTTTCGTGAGCTCCCTTGCAAGGATGATGCTGACGGCAGGAATGAGGTGCAGGAGCAGCCGGAGCCAGGGATGCTTCTCTCAGCCCCCGGTCACACGGTCCCGGTACCGGACTCGCTCCAGCGGAGCCCGGGAGTGCGTTTCCCTAGTTTTCAGCAATACGACACATCCCAAGGCATCTGCGCGCTGAGCGATGTCCCTCGCAGGGACATCCTCAGGGACACCGGCTGAGGGGCGACGGCCCCGACCATGGGTCCCGGTCCCGGTCCCGGTCCCGGTCCCGGTCCCGGTCCCGGTCCCGGTCCCAATCCCGGTCCCGGTCGCTGCCGGCACGGGGGCGCAGGGGGCGGCGGATGCGCGCCCGTCCCCAGCGCTCCGGACGATTACAAAACCCGAGCGCTCATCACGGNCAGCAGCACCCCGCGCATCCCTGCCCCGCAGCATCCCTGCCCCGCTGCATCCCCCGTACTCCACTTCGCACCCACGTCCTCCCCGCGCTGCGCGCAGCCCCCGCGCCCGGCAGCGGAGGGCTCGCCC
>VXBC01005696.1:0-17937 GCA_013399945.1 Ploceus nigricollis
ATGTGTTACTGACCAGACAGAGGCACTGGATTCCCATCAGACTCCAGCAGATCCCATCCAACACAGGATGTTCTCAGAGGGAGGGACAGAGTGCATTGTGCTGCCTTCTCACAGACTCCTGTTGTCATGGGATCACAAAATGGGTCTGGTTGGAAAAGACCATTAAGGTTTATCTGGTCCAACCCTGCTGCCATGGACATGGATATCCTTCACTGCATCACATAAGTTTGGAGCAAACCTGACCTTGAACTCTTCCCAAGATGGGACACCCCATCATTCTCCAGGCAACATTTCCCAGTCTCTTATCACACTCATCACAATAAAATTCTTCCTTATGCCCCTTCTGTATTTATCCTGTTTCAGTTTAAAACTCCTGCTCTTTGTCCAGTTATTGCAGGCCTTGAGAAAACATGTCTCTCCAACTTCTTCATTCATCCTCTTTACATATCAAAAGGTCTCCCCAGAGCCTGCTCTGCTGCCTGAAAAAACCTCAACTGCCTCCACCCTTTCTCCATGGTAGGGGCAAGGTATCTGTGTGATCATTTTTGCAGCCCTTGTCTGGAGCTGCTCTAACAGGTCCATGCCTACTTTGAATTAAGGACTCCTGACCAGATTCAGGGTTCCAGGTGAGGTTTAAGAAAAGAAGATAAGAAATTGAGAATCCCCTCCTTTTTCCTGCTGGCCATGTTTCTGTTTGTGCAGCCCTGGACCTGATGGAATTTCTGAGCTGCAAACACACATTGCTGGCTCATGTCCTGTTCTCAATCTCCAGTGTCCCCATGCCTTCCTTAAAGGTCTGCTCTCAGTCCTTTCTTCTCCCAGGCTGTTCTGATATTGTGGATTTCCAGAATGCAACTTTCCTGGGAGAATTTCTAGGGAGAGGGAGGCAGGGAGAGGCATCAGGTGTGGGCTGAGGGTCTCAAAGGGCTGTGCAGGAGCAGCTTCAGGATGCACATGGGCATGGTGACACATATTCTCAGAGAGTCCAGATTTGAAGTTGTCGCTGTTGAGATGGTCACAACACAAAGAAGAATACCATGCACTTCAGAAGGCTTCTCACTGTTTATTTTAACAGCATCCTGTCTTTTATACCTTCTCACAAAGTTTATACCTATTCATTGGCTGCAATAAATCAACATTTATGTTCATTGGCCCCAAGCCTTCTCCACCACTGTTTTCCACCAACATCTAACTGCAAGCCCCCTCTGTTTATCTTTTCTTCTCCTTGGTTTCCATGTCAACGACCTTGGTAGAACTCCTTTCAGGGGCAAAGGTGACTCTTACCAGCTTCTCCTCTTCAACTAACTCTTTCTGGCTAACAGACCAGCTGTCAGCCCCTTCCACGTGAAGTTGGCTTTGTAGTAGCCCACCCTGTCACGTTGTTCAGTGTGGAAGATCAGACAGCTACAGAAGCTGAGCTTAGTTAGTGCCACCGACCTTTTGGCCCTGGTATAGTGAAAGCTGAGGGAGAGATAAGGCAAGAACAGAAGTGAAGACATCATGTCTGGTCACTCTGACCCTCTGACGCTGACTGCTCTGACAAGGGAAGATGGAACAAGGACTTTGCTGGTGAAAGAGGTAACAAGGACATTACTAGAGTAAGAATGATAATCAAGAACATTGTGTTTCTAAAGGGACTGGGACAAAGGGGTCTGAGTGGAAAATTTTGTATGAATGTAATGATCCATAAATACTGGTGAACTTGTGTAATAAACTGGCTTTGCTCTGCTGGCATAAGCAGAGTCCGTGTCTGTCAATCCCCACACTTCAGTCTCTGAAAAGGATGAGGTGCTTTTGTGGTAACACCATCAAAACAGGTGGAACTGCCAGGAGTGTTCCTGGACACCAAGGATTGTAATCAACATCCTGGGCTATCAGAGCATGACTGTCAACAGGATATCGATGGGAGCAAAGATCCCACTCTGCTCAGCACTCCCCAGATGGCATCGAGCATGCTGTGCTGCCTACTGGACTGTAACACAAAAAGATCTCCTGCAAGGGAGGTGAAATACATGAAGATTGACCAGGGTGGTGAGTGAGGTGGGATATTTACTTGTGCCTGAGAGGCTGAGGACACAGGCTCGCTGACAACAGAGAAGAGAAAGCTCGAAAGCTTTGTTGAGAAAACTAAAAGTACTTTTGGAGTATCTGTGGTCATTGAACTGTGTGAGGTAATTCTTGCAGGTAGAGAGAGGCAGATTAATTTAGAAAGGTGACACTTAATATGAGTAATCAATGCTGTGCTAACATAATGAATGTGATGTTGACAACCATGGCAACACCACTTCCAACAACACCCCCCTGGAACCACTCAGCAACACCTCTCTTGCTGGACATGTTGGGTGAGCATGTGCAGGGGAAAGGATGACACAGAGGCACGGGCTGGGATGCAGCAGAGCTTTAATGAGTCAAAAGATGAGGAAGAAGTCACTCTGAGTGGTAGATAGAGTGTTAATGCTCTATCCCTGGGCTTGGACCATCCTGTGTGTCCCTGGGTTCCTTCCCCAGGGCCATCTCCAGCAGCTTCAGCAGGGGAAGCGCCTCGTGCCACAGAGGCCACTGCCCAAGCCAGAGAGGCCAAAGCCCCCAGAGCTGATGGGCACTCCCTGAGAGCTGAGGATGCTGCCAACAGCAGCAGAGGTGGAGGATCCCACGGCGGTGTTCTGTGGGAAGGAGCTGAGGATGGGGCCGGGCAGGGTCACCACCACGGGCGAGGGCTGGATGAACACGGGGGAGTCCTGGCACTGCCTGACACAGGGCTCATTGCAGCTGTTGGCCAGCGGGGTGGGGCCACAGGGCTGGCAGGGCCGGCACGGCCTGTAGCAGGACATGTCTTGGGACTGGAGATGCACCTGTGAGACAGGGAAGGGGAAAGCAGAGCACAGGGCTGAGTGAGGGGACTCTGTTCATCCATCATCTGGAGAAAAGCCAGAAGCGCAAAATTGCACGATGTTGTTTAGAAAGGCCCACCAGCCTCCCTTCCTACTCAGCCATAAGGAATCCCCCTAAGAGTGACCAAGCCCTGGGCTCCTTGACAACTCAGGAGACAGTTCAGCCAAAACCCAGCCTCTTTCCATGAACAAATTCTGCCCCTTCCATCTCCCATAACAAGCAGTTCTCAACCCACACAGGACCACAGGGGTGGATAGGCTCAGAAAACTCAAAGGAAGAATAAAAGAAAGGGCTTCAGACTCACCTGGATCCCAAGGAGATGGAGGTGAGAGGAGTGAATGAGAGAGCGAGGAGAAGGTCCCCCTTTTATACTGCTCCTGCACTGCCCCACTCCCCNCAGTCCTTGTTGTTTGATTGCCACCAGCGCTGCCATTTCATTTCCTCATTGCTGACGTGCCTGCTCTGTGTTGCAGCTCCTTTCACATGTGCCACGCGAGGCCTGAGGACAGCCGGGATCGGAGCGTGTCCGTGCAGGCACAGGATGTGCCCCCGTGCCCCAGGGTCCCGTGCAGGCAGGGGATGTTGGCTCGGGCAGTGCCTTGCCATTGCTGGCAGCTGCCTCTGCAGGGACAGCCCCAGCTCTGCCCTGCCCCAAAGAGCAGCAGAGCACCCAAAGGCTCCTCTCCTCGCAGCACGTCCTGCCTGCTGCTCTCTCCTCCCTCTCACCCCACTCCAGCGCCCACTGGACACTGCTTCTCCAGGGAAATGCTTTCCTCTCCCTTCCTCTTGATGCAGATTGTTTGCCAGGCTGAGCATTCCAGGGTTGGGGCTGGAAAGCCAAAGCCCACCTGGAGCTGAATCAGGAAAGCTTGTGGTGGGAAAGAAGATCTTCTACACAGGGCAACGGCAAAGGGGAGGCTTGAGCCAAGGCTGAGTGGGGCAGCTTCACTGGGGGCAGGGGTTACAGGAAAGGGGAAGGTTCTTCAAGGCTTCTGGGCCTTGGTCTTTAGTGTCAACTTTTCATGTCACAGGATCAACCTCCTGATGCTCCTCAGAAAATCTGGAGCAGGGAAAACCTCCCCACAGCGGAGGAGGAGGATTAGCTGTGGGAACATTTAAATAGACTGGACTGACATGGGTGTTTGCAACCTGGTGAAGGACACATGAGCCTTGGTGTCAGTTAAAACACCTTTGTACACCCTTTGGGAGGTGCTGGCAGTCAGGGAATGGTGCTGAGGACTGGGAGAAAGACAATGGGCATCCTGATTTCTGGAAGGCCATGACTGAAATCTGGTTTGGCTGCAGGTCTCCAAGGGTTCTGATGAGTGGGATGAAGTGCAGCTGGCAGAGACTCACTCTTGGTGCACCACAGGGCCCAGACTGGGGCCAGCACTGTTGAACCCCTTTGGGCAAAGTCCTGCAAGGCTGGAGGGAGAAACTCCTGCCCCCAACAGGCTGGGGCAGTGGGGCAGCCAAAAAGCTTTGCAGTACAGAAATGGGGTCCTGCAGGGCATAACAACACAGCCCTGGGCCTTTGTGGAACTGGCACCTGACAGCATCCAAGGCTGCATTAGGAAGGGATTTGTTCTCCAACTGTGGAACGTGACCCCTCTCCTCTGCTCCGCAGTGCTGAGAAATCAGTGCCACAAAGAGCAGTTGCCCAGTATAAGAGAGGCACAGTCATACTGGTGCAGGTCCAGGAAAGGGCCTCAGAGCCCATGAGGTGACTGGAGCCCCTGGAACAGGAGGGGCTGCTTGATTGTTCACCCTGGAGGAGAGGGGACATCTGGGCACACTGCTCAGCAATGGCTAAAAGAGCTGTGGGAGGAATACAGAACACAGGGTTAGGCTCTCCCGAGTCTTCTCCAGAGAAGGGACAAGAGGAAATAGGCACACTGGAAATAGGGAAATTCTGGGGAAACATAAGAAAAGATGTTGTTAGTGTGGGGGTGATAAAGAACTCGCCTGTGGTTGACATGGGTAGGTTGAGGATTGTTTGTGCTTGTAGAAATTCAGGACTTGGCCCTGAGCATCCTCCAAGAGCTGATCATGCTGTGCAGAGGGATGGTTGGACTAGGTGATCTCCAGAGGTTCCTTCCAGTCTCATAGAGTCTGCCATGGGGAAAAAACAGTGATGCACAGCTGCCTCTGAGAAGGAAGAACTGGATGTGAACACTGGAATCAAGGGCAGCCTTGGCTGTCACACCACAGAAAGTGGAGAGGAGAAGCTGGTGTCAGGGAGGAAATGGGTAGCAATGTACAGCCCCCGGACATCAAAAATCTTACACTCAGTCAGGCATCTGGCAGGATGGAGGCACCTGTGAAGAGTAAAAGAGGTTAGAAAAGCTTGCAACAGCTTAGGCATCCTGTGGTCAAGGATTAAGAAAGGTCCAGGAAAAACACAAGAAACCAAGAGGAGCTTTGAGAATAGGGGATGTGCTCAAGAGTGCCCTGGGTACAAAACCAGGCTACATCAAGAAGTGCTGCACTTCCCTGCCCTGCAGACATGGAGGCAGCTGGGACGCATCCCAGAGGGCAAGGGAATGCCTTCAGTAGGCAAATCTCCAGGGAGGGACTCTCTCCACTTGTGGCGAGTCATGCTCTAATTTTGGGTTGGCTGTGTGTCAGCATTTCAGTGTGAGGCCAAGCCAGGAGTGTGTGATGTCTGCAGGCTTTGTTCCAGGCAAGGATGAGTTCCCCTCCAGCAAGGGCAGCTCCAGCCATGCAGAGAGAAAACATCTCCAATCCTGGGCTGTAGCCAAGCCCAGAGCTCCAAACAGCCACACAACACACCTTGCCCTCAGCAGGACCTTACTGTCTGCCAAAGGAGGTGGAAATCAGTGTTACCATTGTTCCCTGGTCCCATGATCCCTTCCTTCCAGAGACACCTCCAGCACATCTTCTGCCTGTGCTGCATCCCTGCCTGGGAAAGCCTTCAGTCTTTCATCTCGATACTTGAAAGGATCCTTGGATGCCTAATGATCACGTAAGGAATGAGGAAAACAAATGGCAGTGTTGATGGAAATAAAAGCACAGCCTGTGGCATTAGGGAGGATATTTTGCTTTGGAGGTGAGTCTGTAGGAAAATTACTGCCCTTGTGCAGTGACTGTGGGCCTGGGGTGGAGCAGGGGCAATATAAGAGAGAGCTCGTCCTCACTCTCTCATCCACTCCTCTTGCCTCAGTCTCCTTGGGATCAAGGTGAGTCGGGTCACTTTTCTCCTCTCCTTCCTCTTCCTCCTCCTGTTTTCCAGTGCATACCTGTCACTTGGTCCTATGCTGCACCATGGGACTGCTCTCTGTGACAGGTGAAATATGAGAGAGGGTAATATGGAGGGAGGCTGGGGCTTTGCTGAAGTGAGTGGTAGTCTGGGCAGGAACATTCTGAGATTGGTTCCTCTTGGCAGGGAACCTGTGGGCTAAATGTGAGGAAAAACCTGTGGGTATCCTTGCATCTCCAGCTCTTGTCTCTGTCTTAGCTGGAGTCATGGTGTGGTGGGGCTGCACTTCAAACACCTCTCATGGTCTGCTCCTCTCTGCTCTCTCTGCCAGGTGCACCTGCAGCCCCAAGACATGTCCTGCTACAGCCCGTGCCGGCCCTGCCAGCCCTGTGGCCCCACCCCGCTGGCCAACAGCTGCAATGAGCCCTGTGTCAGGCAGTGCCAGGACTCCACCGTGTTCATCCAGCCCTCGCCCGTGGTGGTGACCCTGCCCGGCCCCATCCTCAGCTCCTTCCCACAGAACACCGTCGTGGGATCCTCCACCTCTGCTGCTGTTGGCAGCATCCTCAGCTCTGAGGGAGTGCCCATCAGCTCTGGGGGCTTTGGCCTCTCTGGCTTGGGCAGTGGCCTCTGTGGCACCAGGTGCCTCCCCTGCTGAAGCTGCTGCCGCTGGCCCTGGGCAGGAACCCAGGGACTCCCAGGATGGAGCCGCCCTGGGGACGCAGCATCGGCTTCTTGCTTCCTGAGGGGCTGAGCAACCCCAGCAGCCCTTGCAGAAGGACGGGGCCAGCCTGGGCTCTTGGCAAGCACAGCCCATCCCTGCCTCTGTCCCCTGCCACTCTCTCCTTTCCCTCCTGTGTCCTTGTTCCCTTGTGCTCCCCGGGGCTGTGAGTCCCACACAGCCATCCTGGGGAGCACCTGCTGGCCCTGCTCCCTCTCTGGATCCAGCAGATGGACACCTGCTGGGGGACAGATTCCCTTGTGTCCCTCATGCTCTCTGCACTGGATTCTCCAGATGGACCAGCCTTTTTTCTGTGTTTTGTCTCATTAAATTTCTGCTGCATCCCAGCCCATGTGTTTGTGTCATTCTTTCCTCTGCAGGTTCTTTCTCAATATGCCCAGGGGAAAATATGTTTTTAAGAGCTGTTTTTGTGAGGGTTTGCTTGGGATGAATATGCAGTGATGGATAATAGCATTGTATAGGTTCTACACAAGATGGAGTTCAATTTCACCAAATTAATCCTTCTACTGGTTCTTCGCAGTTGGAGCTAGAATGGTGCTGATAACACAGAAATATTTTGGGTTTTTCTGGGCAGTGCTTGCCCAGCATCAACCATATCTCTCCACCCTCCTCTGCAAAAGGCCATGAAGGTGGATGTGGTCAAGATGTTGGGAGAGGACATAGCCAGGCTGCCTGACCCATGCTGACCAAAGGGATATTCGATACCATGTGACATCATGGTCAGCAAAAAATGCTGAGAGAAAGGAGGAGGGGGCTGGCAGGGGAGCATTTATTAATAGATTGTCAAGGAATAAACTGCACACACACACACAGAGCAGCTCAACAGTGAAGGCATGACAGGGTCCAGGCATGGAGTTCCAAGGTGCTTTACTTCAGGCAACACTGAAGGAGTCCAGGGGCCAAAGACAAAGGAGGGTCCAGGGTATAAATACAGGGAAAAGAGGGCGTGGAGAAGAGCATCAGGAATCCAATGGTCTGAGGGCTCAGGGGCAGTACACAGGGAATTCCAGGGTGGATAGCCGGGGCTACATAAACCAATGGGAAAACAGGGAAGGGAGAACTCACCAGGACAAGAACATGAGGGTAAAAGGGGTAGGGAAAGCCAATGGGCCAATGGGGAAGATAGAACTGGGACAAATTAACGTAGTGCTGCAGAGCACCATGGGGGAAGCTTCTTTCCTCACCCTGAGCTGTGAGGAGTGCCTGAAGCCTATGGTGCATCTCTCCAGGGCATTGCTGGTGCTCTCTCCCCAGTAGGCTCATGGGCTTCCACCGAGATTGACTGCTCCTGACTCTAATGTGGGGGGTATTCGCTGGATAAAAATTTGGCTTTATGGCCGTGCTCAGAGAGTGGTGGTGAGTAGAGTGAAGTCCAGTTGATGGCCAGTCACTAGTGGTGTTGCCCTAGTATTTGGGCTGGGTATTTGGTCCAGTTCTGCTCAGTACCTTCATGGATGACCAGGGCTAGGGGATCAAGTGTATCCTCAATAAGTTTGCAGATGACTCCAAGCTGGATGTCACTGTTGATCTTCAGGAGGGTAGAAAGGTTTTACAGAGGGATCTGGACAGGCTGCATTAATGGACCGAGGCCAACTGTATAAGGTTCAACAAGAGCAAATGCTGGGTCCACCCCTTGGGTCACAACAGTCGCCTGCATCACTGCAGTTTTGGGGCAGAATGGCTGGAAAGCTGCCTGGGGGAAAGGACCTGGGGGTGCTGGTTAACAGCAGTGGAACATTGGAACATGAGCCCACAGTCCATCATAACTGCTGGGACAGTCCACAGGCTGAACTTGGCATGCTTAGTGGATAAGAACCACACTCTGTGTGCACTGAATACTTTTACTGGGGATTAGAGCTTGTCTTTGTATTTATTTGAATTCATTTTCGCAGTCAGATACTATCACTGGCAATCCTCGAACCGTAACCTGTCACAATTTTATGTTATTCAGAGTATTGTTCCATAAACTGTCAGTGTCAGTCCTCCACTGCTGTTTGCAGTCTCTGGCAGCAGGGAACATACTCCAATACAGTGGAAGACCCACTAAGGGGTCAAAAAGTGGGAAGGTCTGCTGAGGGGTCTCCCTGAGGCTGATGGTGTTTCCCTGACTGAGTCAGTTGTGCTGCCCTCCAATCCAGCAGGATGGCTCAGTGCAGGGCCCCCCTAAAACTGGACACTGACAGAGTGGTTGGGCACAAGGGTCTCAGCTTTTCCAGGGCACTGACAGAAAAATTAAACACTAAGGGTCGAGGAAATCTCCCTTTTTCACGTGGCAGCATCTCTGATGGAGCTCTAGTCATTGAATGTGTTGAATCATTCCATCCAGCCCTAGATAGGTAGAGAAGTTTGAAAAACAGAGGATCACCCTCTAAGCATAGTCAAAGCTAACCATGTGATAATGGTCCCCATACAAGCATACCCAATAACCCTTCATGTCATTTTGTGAGGGCATGTACAGGGGAAATGATGACAAAAAGGCAATGGCTCAAATGCAGCAGAACTTTAATGAGTCAAAAGATGAAAACTAGGTAAATCTGAGTCAAAGGAGCACCAGAGGCAGATAGGACTCTGCACCAAATAAGTGTGATGGAGATCTCAGATGTCCATCTGCCTGCCCTACAGAGGGAGCAGGGCCAGCAGGTGCTCCCCAGGATGGCTGTGTGGGACTCACAGCCCCGGGGAGCACAAGGGAACAAGGACACAGGAGGGANGAGACAGGGAAGGGGGAGGCAGAACAGAAACTGTGGATGAAGAGCAGTCTTTTCCCCCACTAACAGTGAGGTAAGTTACAAGTTGGAGAAAAGAGCTGGGAACTTTGCAGGGAGATCCACAGGTATCACATTACTTTCTACCCAAAAGAACCCTCTGGACAGCAACCAAGCCCAAAGAGGTTCCTTCCTAGCCCATAGCTCATGAGACACTTAACCAAGTTTCAGGCTCTGGTGATGACAGAACTCCCTCCCCTTCCCTGTTGCCTCATTTCTCTTCATAGAGAAAAGCAAGGCACAACTTCTCCCAGTAAATCTTTAGGAAAAGTTGTGCCTTGCTTTTCTCTATGAAGAGAAACGAGGCAACACTTCCCCCTCCCGTGATAGCAGTTCCAAGACCCCACGTAGGACTGGGGCAGGTATGAGCTGAGGTGCCTTGGAGGAAAATGAAGAGAAAGAGGAGAAAAAGCTTCAGACTCACCTTGTACTGAAGGAGATGGAGCTGAAGGAGTGGATGAGAGAGTGAGGAGAAGGACCTGCTTTTATAGTGCTCTTGCACTGCCCCAGGCCCACAGACATTGCATGACAGCAGTAATTTTCCAACAGACTCACCTCAAAAACAAAATGTTCTACCTAGTGGCACAGGTTGTGTTTTGGTTTCTGTCAACCTGTGCTGCCATTTCATTTCCTCATTTTCAACATTCCTGCTCTGCTTTCATGTGCTGAGATGAGGCACCCAAGGATATTCTGGGTGATGCTGTGTCAGTGAAGGCAGAAGATGTGTTTGAAGTGTGGTGCCGTCCTATGAACACAGGGGACATTGGCTTGGAGTGAATTGCAATTGTATACAGCTCCCCTTGTAGCAAGAAGTTTCAGCTCTCTTCGTATTACTGAGCTTTCTTCTGGGGAGAATGTTTGCCAGTTTGTCTGAGTATGCAGGACTAGGGACAACCAAAGCCTGCCTGGGTTTGAACCAGGCAAAATACATGATGGGCACAAGAAATTCTTCCAGGTAGATGAGAAGTCCAAAGGCTGACTGGAGCAGCTTCACTGAAGATGAGGGTTACAGGAAAGATGGAGGTACTCAAGGGATTCTTGGTCTTTATTAGCAGGAATTGCTGTCAAGAGATTGGGTTCCTTGGAAAGTCATCAGCAGGAAAGGCTTACCTGCACTAGGGCAGGATCAGGTGTGGGAACGTATTAACAGATGGACTGAGTGTGTGTGATTTGAAGCTGTGCACCCCATGAGGGATGGTTGGTGTCTGGTTGCTCTCAACTCCCTTTGAAAGACCTGGCACTCACAGGATACATCTCAGGACTGCAAGAGAGCCAGTGGACCTCTTGTCTTCAAGAAGGCCATGAAGAAGGAGCCATGTCAGTCAGCCTCACCTCAATCCCTGCAAAAGCAATGGAGCAAATCAACCTGGCAGCAGCTTCTCAGGATAAAAGAAGTTGCCTGTGCGGGGTCAGCATGGATTTCTGGAGGCTTGACAAATCTCATTACATTGTCAGATTTTGTGCCTAGCTGTAGAGGGTGAGGGAAGTTCGGCAAATGCTCATCTCATCTAACTTAGGCCTTTGATGCTATTGCCTGTAACAATCCTGGGAGACAAACTGGCAAAATGGGGAAGAGAGTAGTACAGAGGACTGAAATCTGTGAATGTTGTTGGTCCAGCTGGCAGACACTCACATCTGGTGCACTGCAGGGCCTGGACTGGGGCCAGCAATGTTTAACTCCTTTATCCAAGGTCCTGTACTTGGGGAAGAAAAATGTCCTTACCACTACAGGCTGGAGATGATTGGCTGCCAAAGAGCTTCACAGCAGAGGACAGAGGTTCTGGAGGGCACCATGGGACAGCCCTGGGCCCTTGTGGAAATGGCATCTGACAATATCCTGGGCTGCTCAGGAAGGAGGTGTCTTTCAGGTGATGGAAAATAATCGCAGAAGTGCAGAGATAGAGGAGACAATGCCTCTCTCAGTCTTCACCTACAAGATCTCACAGGCTGCTGCATCCTCTAAAAGAGTTCTGAGATGGTGGGGGAGCCTTCCCAGGAGTGAATGGGTGTCAAAAAAAAAGCCTGTCTGACAAGAGTCAACCAGTGCAAGCCTGCTAATGCATTCCAGGACATGACCTCTATAAAGTGAATTATTGACTATCTGGGGAACTGGGCCACAGGAGCCCTCTAGCACTCAAGAAGGACAAATGGCAAGATCTGCACTTGTAAATTAAAAACCTCTTCCAGCAGTGTGGGCTGAAGACTGAACTATGCTACCGTCTTAGAGCCTCAGCTCTCTTTTTTCTTGTGAGATATGCCTTGGGGAGAGGCTTGGAGGGTGCAGTGGACGCACAAGCCTCATCCTCCTGGCCAAAGAGACCATGCTGTGTTGAGGAGCTCTCCTGAATGCTCTGTGGAGGGATAGAAGGGGTTGCAAAAAGCATCTCCCCACTGGCTGGGACTCATCAATGGTCCCGTGCATTGAGTATTCTCTTGGCATCTGTGCTTCAGCATACCTTGTTTACCATGCCCAAAAAGACTCACTTGGAGAGCACCCCAACACCCTTGGGGAAGCAGGAACTTGTCCAACTCCCCAGTAAATGAGAGCTGTCAGTGACAACCCCTGCAGTGCCACGTACCTCAGAACACTGAGGGAGGGGATGTGCTCGTTAAGGGCCCTGGGTACAAAACCAGCTCTCAAACCACATCAAGGAGTGATGCACGTCCCTGCCCTGCGGACATGGAGGCAGCTGGGTTGTGCCCCAGGAGGGCAAGGGAATGCCTTCAGTAGGCAAATTTCCAGGGAGAGACTCTCCCTACCAGTGGCAAGTCAGGCCCTAATTTTGGGTTGGCTGTGTGTCAGCATTTTGGTGTCAGGTCAAGCCAGGAGGCTGTGCTGTCTGTAGACCCATGCCCCTTGCAGGGACACAACTGCCCTCCAGCAAGGGCAGATCCATCCATAACCCAGGAAAGGTGGTGCAAGCACTGGGCTGTACCCGAGTACACAGCTCCAGGCAGCCACAATAGCCATTGGTGACAGCATGACCTTCTTGCCAACACTCCCACAGCTTCAGGGGCTCACAGGACAATCAACATGTTTTGGAGAAGTCTCTCCTGCTGGTCAGGGTTTAAGGCATGCAGCCAAAGCTCATGGCACTGTGAGGAGAACGGGACAAACAAGGTGCTCTGCCAAGCCCCAACACACCCCTCATGTAGTGAGGGGAGACCTGACTCCACCAGAACTGTAATCATGGTCCTTAGGAAGGATGACATTTTCTTTCTTCATGGTGACTGAAGGCAGTGATATGAGACCTCCAGAGACTGTCACGAGAGGGGATGACTCTTCCAAGTAAATCTGTGAAGGATTGAGGGAGAAGGATAAGTCACGTCATTAGGCACAGGAGCCTTTGTGTGCCCAGGACAGACTCCTGCATTGGCAGGGGGAGAGTCAAACCTTTCAGTAATAGGGTTTGACAGGAACATTGCCAGATTTCCAAGTTCCATGTCCTACATCTGCACAGACCCCTCCTGCACTTGAGGGTGCATCTTCTGGTGATAGTGACATGATCCATATGGGAAATCATTGGATCTGTCATCCTGGAACTTGAAAGGAGCCTACATAGCATAATGGGCACGTCAGAAATGAGGAAATGCACTGGCGATGGTGATGAAAAACAAAACACAACCTGGGGCATTAGGTGGGATATTTTGCTTTAGAGATGAGTCTGTTGGAAAATTACTATCCTCATGCAGTGACTGTGGGCCTGGGGCAGCACAGGAGCAGTATAAAAGCTGTTCCATCTCCTCACTGTCTCATCCACTCCTCTCCTCCACACAGTCTCCTTGGGAACAAGGTAAGTCTGAAGCTCTTTATTCTTCTTTTATTCATTCTCATCATTATCCTTCCATGGGATTTTTCAGCACAAAGCTCTCTCTTTATTCTATACCTGAATCTGAGGTTGCTTTCTATGAGAGAGGGAGTGGCACAAAAGGGGTGACATGGAGAGAGGTTGGAGCTCAGTTAGGTGTCTCCTGTGGTATGGGCTAGGAAGGGATCTCCCAGGGCTTGGCTGTGTTTTGCAGGTCTCTTTTGGGCTTTGGAGAAGGAGAAGCCTGTGGGCCTCCCTATGATCCTTCCAGCTCTTTGTGTGAGCTCATGTCTTCTCTCCCTTCTGGTGGTGTTACAGGCTTCTACTCACTTATGCTTTTCTATCCCCCTGTCCTCTCTCTGCCAGGTGCACCTGCAGCCCCAAGACATGTCCTGCTACAGCCCGTGCCGGCCCTGCCAGCCCTGTGGCCCCACCCCGCTGGCCAACAGCTGCAATGAGCCCTGTGTCAGGCAGTGCCAGGACTCCACCGTGGCCATCCAGCCCTCGCCCGTGGTGGTGACCCTGCCCGGCCCCATCCTCAGCTCCTTCCCACAGAACACCGCCGTGGGATCCTCCACCTCTGCTGCTGTTGGCAGCATCCTCAGCTCTCAGGGAGTGCCCATCAACTCCGGGGGCTTTGGCCTCTCTGGCTTGGGCAGTGGCCTCTGTGGCACCAGGTGCTTCCCCTGCTGAAGCTGCTGGCGATGATTCCAGGGTGTGAACCTAAGGACTCAGCAAGATGGTACTTCACTGGGAATGGAGCATCGGCTTCTTGCTTCCTGAGGGGCTGAGCAACCCCAGCAGCCCTTGCAAAAGGACTCTTGGGAAGCACAGCCCATTCCTGTCTTTGCCCTCTTCCCCTCTGTCGTCTCCCTCCTGTGTCCTTGCTCCCTTGGGCTCCCCTGAGCTGTGAGCCCCACACATCCAGCCAGGGCCAACCTGCTGGCCCTGCTCCCTCTGTAGGGCAGATGGACTTCTAGAGGGTTCTCAGCCACAGCCATGGGGAACAATCTCTTATCTGTCCCACGTGCTCAGTGCACCATGACTATTGCTCAAAATGACCTAATTTCCCTCTCTTGACTCATTAAAGTTATGCTGCATTTGAGCCATTGCCTCTGCGTCATTTTTCCTGCAGATGCTCTCCCAGGACAACCAGGGAAAGAGATGCTGCTCAGTCTTTGTTCTGGGAGGTGTTTGGGGATGGCTCTGAAGTGACTGGTAACACAGGCTTACATCAAGTTCGCTTAGTCAGACACTGGATTACTTTCTGCTTTCTAAACCTTGCAAAACTAGCAGGATGATGACATTCCGATGCCAAAGGGATTTTATTGCTAATGGCATCCAGGGCCAGCTTTAATCTCTGTGGATGGAAAGTTCATACAGAGCACCACTCTTTCTCTAGTGCACCAGGATAACTTGGTCCACATCTGCCAATCCTTTCTATGCCATGAAATTTCCACTTCTTTGTCATTAGAGGGTCCATTACCCAAAAAACCTGCATGCCAGAATCCCTTTACTTATGCTTAAATGCTCCACCTGGAAACAATCCCTCCTTTTTTTGTTGTGGGATAAAAACCTCTAAAAAGACCAAAAAAGCTTTTGTCACTGAAGTGTTGGACTTAGTGGAGCTTTTAACAGTTTCTTTCAGCCCTTGGAACAGTGCAGTTAAGACCTGTTGCATCGCTCCCCTCTAAGAGGGGAACGGGGCACAAACTTTTCATGAAGATTTGCTGTCAGAGGCTGAAAGAGCTGCAGAGAGAGAAAAACATCTCTTATCTCTGTTCTCTGTTCTCCCTGTGGAATGTGAAATAGAGATTGTTTATCTTCAGTGACCAATCCTGGTCCAGCTGTGTCTGGACTTGGATTGAAGGTCACGAGTTAGTCTAAGATAGATAAGTTAGAAGTAAGTATGTAGTATAGCCTCTCTTCAATTATTATGAATGCATTTTAGTATAGATTTAATAAAGTATATGCAGCACCTCAAAAGCCTTCTGATATCCTTCTCATCTCATCTCTGCCGGGGTGCACCTGTAATTACAATAGAGACCAAGTCAGTGTAGGCTAGTCTACAAGGCATATGTCTTGGGACATGGAGAGATAAAATTTCCACCGCAGAATCTTTTCACCCCTTTGTCCATCCTCTGAAGAGTGGCTGCTATCAGAATGAGGTTCATTGACTGGACATGTCTGGCTGTGGAGGTGAAATAGCAACTGCACCCACAGCTCAGCCTTCATAGAATCACCGAATACCCTGAGCTGGAAGGCACCCACAAGGATCATCGAGTCCAAATCCTGGCCCTGCACAGACACCACAGCCATCCCACCCTGTGCCTGAGAGCATTGTCCAAATGTTCCTTGAGCTCTGGCAGCCTTGGGACTGTGGCCATTCCCTGGGAAGCCTGTTCAATATCTGACCACTCTCTAGGGAAAGACTCTTTTCCTGGTAGCCAAACTAAATCTGCTGCTGAGAAACAGAAGACCCACGCCCACACCCAGCTAGAGACATTGTTGTTTAATTAGTTCTCACCCATTCAATTGTTTCAGTTGTATCCTAATCTTATGTACTATTACCTTTTTGAGCTGTTGCTTTAATACTTTCATGAGTTTTAGTTATTGTTGTTGTCATGTTAGTTATCCTCCCTTGTTTTGTAAAGTGCTCACAGAAATTGATAGGGGAAGCCTTTTTAATTAAACAAAAAGGGAAAGCTTTGGAGGCCCGTGGGCCTGCTGGGGAGAGAGCAACAGTGATCCCCTGGAGAGAAGCACCTTAGGCTCTGGGCATTCCTCACAGCTCAGGATGAGGAAAGAAGCTTCCCCCATGGTGCTCTGCAGCACTACGTCAATTTGTCCCAGTTCTATCCTCCCCATTGGCCCGTTGGCCTTCCCTACCCCTTTTACCCTTATATGTTCTTGTTCTAGAATGTTCTCCCTTCCCTGTTATCCCATTGGTTTATGTAACCCCGCATATCCACCCTGGAATTCCCTGTGTACTGCCCCTGAGCCCTCAGACCATTGGATCCCTGATGCTCTTTTCCACCCCCTCTTTCCCTGTATTTATACCCTGGACCCTCCTTTGTCTTTGGCCCCCGGACTCCTTCAGTGTTGCCTGAAATAAAGCACCTTGGAACTCCATGCCTGGACCCTCCCATGCCTTCACTGTTGAGCTGCTCTGTGTGTGTGTGTGTGTGTGTGTGTCCGTGTGTGTCTGTGTGTGTCTGTCTGTCTGTCTGTGTGTGCTGGTGCTCTCGTGGCTCCTGCCCGTTGGCACAAGACGCTCCCAGGGAAGGCTGCGTCCACCGCCACCACGGACAGCAACAGAGGATCCCTGAACCACAACGTGTCCTGGGCTGATACCCTCACTCCTCGAGGCCCAATCCTTCGCCAGTCGGGAGATGCAAAAGGAAGGGTGGTGGGGGGGATTATTTCTTCCTGCAGATGTCAACTTCTGCCAATGGTGAAGCATTTCTGATGTTGTAATTCCATTTATTTCTGATTGTGGAACAGCAGCTTGCACGCAATCATTCCACATTTGTTTCCTTGTCTCCCATGAGGTGATTCTTTTCAGCTTTGCTGGCCTATCCTTTCTCACTACCTGCACAGCCAGCTCTGGGGTCACAGCTCCAGTATCCCTCCAGGCAGTTGTTAAGGCACTTACTGTGGGAATTGGCCCAGCTGTGACTTGGAATCAACCAGACTTTACCCCAAAAGAACTGGGTGTTAGTTTCAAGCCCTGGGAATCATTTGTTTAACTTAGGGCGAGCCTGAGAGTTCCCCCATAAGCCTTTGATGTGATTATATTAAGTTGTCCAAGTTCTGCTCCCCTATTGGTTACTTGTTTCCCCTATACGGTTATAGTTCTAGAATGTTCTACCCCAAGTATATCTATTGTTGCTTTCCCCTTGTTGCAGGCCTTTGGATCCTGCCCCTTGTACCATGCTCAACTCCTCCATGTTTGTTGTTTTTTCACCCTTTATTAAAGTTACTTTTTGGGCAACTCCATTGAACCTGCTGCTTTTCATTTTCACCAACCTTGCCCTGAAGTCAGGGAACCAGAGAGGTTTGTCACAGCCACCCTCACTGTGACAACTTATACTACCAGCAGCATATGTGACTGCTGGTTCCAATTCATCGGGTGCCCCCTTCACAAAATGTATTTTGATGCTTCTCATTAGTGCCTCTTCATCAGGATCAGATCCTGTGGTCAGGGCATGAGCTGCTCCCATCTGCTGCAGCAAACAAATACCTTCTTCCTTTGTGCACCAGCTGCCAGGGGAGCTCACTGATTCAGCAGGATGTGTGTTTTCTGTCCAAAACACTCCACACAGCTAGCGACACAGGGTAGGTGTCCTTCAGGACATCTTCAGCAGTATTGCGTCCCTCAGGACCCCTGATACTCCATAGCTGAGCATAACCCTGTGTCTCACTCTTCCATCACTCAAGGAAGGCCCAGGGTTCTGATCTGAGCCTGCCACATCCCCCCAGAGCAACACCTTTCTCTCTGGCAGCTGG
>VXBC01005697.1:18321-49259 GCA_013399945.1 Ploceus nigricollis
CCAAAAAAAAAAAAAAAAAAAAAGAGCAGCAATAACAAAAAAGTGTGTGTCTCAAATGGCTATGTCCTTTGAAAGGAGAAAAAAAGAGAGACTAGAATTTACTAATTGTTAGTGGTAACTTGAAAGATGGGAACAATAAGAAATGCACCTGTTTGCCAGAATTACATGAACTCAAAGAGATGTATTGTGCCATAGAAACAGGTCAGTTTTTCATTTTTTCCCCCCAAATGCCTAGATCTTTGAATCAGAATCTCACTGTTTTGCAGGATGTAGAAAGAATGAATTATACAACAAAGATGGACATATGGTTTTAAGGCATAATACTGATGCAGCATTAATTTTAGTGAAATGCAATTAAGTGCAGTAAAGTGCAATACTGTAAATATTATAGATTAAAAAAAATAGCCGTACTTATTCCGTTATTAACCAATCCGCAAGATCCATAACTTAAATCCTTTATGCTCAGACTGGTGCATTGCAGCTCCTTGCCAAAATGACAGTCCGAGTCTTCTAGGAATGGATAAAGTTATATGTATCACATATGGGAAAAGGTAGATACTATGATTTCTAGTCAACTTAATGTGCCATATTTCTCGGAAGCAAGCTGAAAAATCTGTATGACACTTTCACATGGTTTTAGGTAAAAAAGCAAAACAACAACAAACCCAAACAAGTTAAAATAATCCATAGAAGTGTTCTGTGGAAGAGGACAAGTTCAATATCTGGCCATTTTAATTTTTGCCTGTGATTTGGACACCAAGTATTAAGCTAATGCTTAAGCAAAGAAACGACTACAAATCCAGCAAGGATGGAGAGCAGGGAAGTCCTTTAAATTACATTACCAAAGTGTCTGGGTTTACTGACCCTCCTCCCCAGTTTTACTTTTTTCTGTTATTCACTTCTAATTAGGCTTGGGTTTTTTAAAAATTTTTGCTGGGGAGGAGAGAGGAAGGTACAAATAGTGGTCTTGTCTTCATCTAACAAGATAGTTATTTGTTGCCTTCACTACCGAGGTCTGTGTTGATGGAAGGTTATCCTCTGAATAGCACCATTATTAGGCCTGCTTTTTATGTCTCATTTAGCAATCCATTACTAGTTTTGGCTTTTGCTGATATTTATCAAATCCAAATATTACTGTAGGACAAAAATTCATGCTTAGGATAATTTTTAGAGACTTTTCTTCTTTTTTGTGGTTTTTTTTTTCTCCTTCAAATTTTGATATTTTCTAGCAAACAAAATTTCTGGAATGTCAAAATTGTGCCATTTCCCTTCTATTTATTATGTGAGAAGTAGTTAATGTCTTGGATTTGCTGGGGCTGATAAAAATTGCCTGCCTTTTTTACCTCTCTGTGAAAGTCTAGTACCTTTTTAAAGCAAGGCCAAAATATGAAGGTAGCATTACTTGTTCCTGAGAAATACAGACCAAATCTCAGGCAACTAACAATTTCTTAATGAAGCAGAACATTGTCTGGAAAGTAAAATGTTATTCATGATGATGTCTGAAGTTCTAGCTAGAATGAGAGATATTTGGAGCAGTTCTAGCACTTCTAAAATGCAGATCTGAAAAATAATAAACATTAGTACAAAGATGGTTTAGGCTAAAGTAAGTAACTTGTTGTACTGGACACCCACAGCCATCGAAGGAGAATTAGATACATGGTGTTGGAGACCAAAGGCATAGAGCTATTGACTGAATGGGGACTGCTTGTTATCTGTACCTCTAATCTAATTGTTAGCCTTTCAAATCCTCTTTTGAGGATTTGAGAGAGGCTTACATGATTATTTTGCAGTCCTGCAAAATAATGCAGGACTTTCAGAAAGGAGTGATTTTTACCCTCAAATAATTCCTTAGAATGAACTTGTTGAAGTTGTAGGGTTGGGATATGAATTTTCTCAGACATCCAAGTGAGCTGCTGAGAAGTGCTACCAATCTCACAGTGTTACAGAATACATATACAGTATCCATCCACATTGTATGGGAAGGAATAACTTTCTGCCTTTGTTGTTCTACTAGACACAAACACAGCAAAAAATGCCCGTACATTTCTCTCAGAAATTTTACTTCTTTATGGTATTCAAAACACAGCGGCAACATGAATACAATTCCCTGCTCAGATGAAACAAGGCTGGTAGTGTTACATCTTTCCAGAATGAAATATTCTTGCTTTTTTTCTGAGTGCTTTCAATGGATGTCTCAAGGACAGTCTTGCTCTCTACCACAGAACGGAAGAAGGTGGCAAGATTTATCAACTTAGGATGCTTTGAAAGAGGTACCACAGCTCAGCCTGGGGAGAGGGGCAGGGTGCTGGGAATCTACCAAGGTGATTCATGCTGCTCTTGCTTTTCATTTAGCATGAAAGGAAATGAAAAGCTGCACTGTGTAGGGGTTGTTGCCAAAACTAGTTCTGCTTTGCTTTCTTGAATGGGCCAATTGCATTAGTGGGGGTGTAAAAGCTTTGCCTTGTTTTGGATGATACGCACAGGTGACCTCCTCTTCTTGTCGTCTTTACATCATTGGGAAGAAATGAGGCATCCTACCTGGCCTACCATGTATTGGACTGTACTTTTCTCTAAGTGTAAGTCTCTGTGGCTCCATTCATCATGTGGAGCTCCAGTGATCCATACAAGTTGGGATTTGGACCAAAGCATCTACTCCATCTCTGTTAATGTGTGGTCTCTTTTTGTTTGTTTGTTTGTTTTGTTTTTGTTTTTAATTGTTTTTTTAAGTAGGTTGGAGGTTGAAGATAACATAGGCATGGTCCTGAGGTGCTTATTAAAGTTTAAAAGTATCATAATTGTTTGAGATTCTCAGGCATGCCAAGCCTCATTTACTGTCACCATCATCCAGCCTGATCTTTGTGTAATCTTTGATTTGAGAAGTGTGAGATTTCCAAGATCATCAAAACAACAGCCACTGAGCAGAATTTCCTTGGAGGAGGCCTCCATTTAGCATATGTGGATTGCTAAAGAATCTTTCTCAGAAGATTTGTATAGTATTTGAAAAATGACTTGAATGAATGCCAAATGAATAACGATGTTTATAAGCAAGACTATAGAAAAGGTGTCATGCCTTAAAGGGGCCCCTTTATAATGGAAAGAATGGATTAAGAATAGATTCTGTTTTTTTTTTTTTTCTAAACTGTCAAATAAGTTAAAATATTTCATTCATTTGTACCAAAATAGCCAGTTGACTCCATGGCTCTTTTTTATTGACTTGGAAATATGTGAAAAAAATTATACTGAAAATTTTTTTCTTTGTAGGGTCATATAGATGTAGTGACATTTTGGTTAATATCATAATACTTAGCACTTATATAATGTTCATCTGCAAAGCACTGTATAAATGTCTATTATTTAATCCTCACCCATTATGAACTAGGTAAGAATTATTGTCCCCATTTTTGTAGAAATTAAGGCATATAAACGAAGGGCGAAGTTCCATCACGCACTGTCAGCACTGAGTATAATTAATTTTGTTTTTGTAATGTAGCAGCATCCTCCAGATCATAATCTGACATGAGCTTTGTGGTGGTAAACAACCTTTTACATAGCCAGGGCTCCTTGAAATTTAAACTCTGTATCTGACTTCAACAAAAGTTTTAAAGGGCACATTGAATGTGTTTTGGAGTGTCAGAATGTGCCTGTGAGTTATTTCCACACAACATGAAGTTATTGTCCAATTCTCTGACCCTGTATGTCAGTGGGAATTTTGTTTGACTCAATGGGGCCGAGTTGTGTCAGTGCTAAGACTAAAACCAAATTTCCAAGTTCCCAACAGCATGCACAAATTGCTAGGAAACTCTGATTTCCAGCTTCCCTTACTATAAATTTTTCACACAGACCAAGTGTACAGATGTCAATTCTTTGCATGCTTTATCTGCTATGTCTTTTAGTCCTATGTTTGCCTATAAAATAATAATAAGACTTGATTTTGAATTGACATAGGATTGACACATTGGGACTGTTGACTCAAATCAAATAGACATGTAGTAGTACAGAAATCCAGATCCCTAAGGCAAGCCCAGGCTATGGATTTATTTATTTTTTTGAGATGAAAAATACGCATGTTTTCTGCTTGTTTAAATGTGCTAGGCAAAATAATTTTTTTTTAAACAGATAATTTTAGTTTTTGGAAGCATTATTGCTTTGGAGATGGCAGGCTTTTTTCCCCCTTCAGTTTGAGGAAAACTTTTACAGTATAGGAAAAAAAGGATGACACGTCTTTCTTAGAAATGTGTTTATTTTTATAATATCTAATATCTAATGATCCAGGTGGTGACTTTGTTACTGCTAATTTTACACAACTCTATAAAGCGCACATAGCCAATGTGGTTGGAAATTTTTTGTGTTCCCGTTTAAAAAGGATGGTTGAAGTGCCCCACTTTTCATCTGTAAGCAACCTTCTCACCCCATTATGTTGTTTTCTTTCCCTGATGTGACAGCATTTTCATGGCAAAAAAGTTTTCAAACAGCTGTGGATGACATGGCAACAGCTTCTCATTTGGTCCTTTGAAAATCTCTACTGATTGCAGTTAGATGTGGTAGGGCTGGAGAAGGCCTGGTATTGCTTGGAAACTAAAACAAAAAATAAAAAGAAGTGCGTTGCACTACAGAGTGTGATCTCTTCTCCTTCAGAGACGAATACAGCCTTCTGCTTTATGCCTTGTGCTTGTAAAATGGCATCTCTAAGTCACTTCTTTAAAAGGTACAACATGGGCCCTGTCAATGTAATGCTGTGGCTAATTTGGTGTTGGTTATTTTTGCTGGCGGGCTTTTCTAGCCGGGTCAGTGGAAGGCCACAGGCTTTGGTGTTTGAAGCATTCTTCAAAAGGGGTATGATGCCAGATATCCCTCAAATTCTTTTCTGTTAGACAGATTTGATGCTAAAAGTTGGTTCCTAATTTTAGTAAATTTGCTGATTTCCAATAAATAATTGAAACGTAATGTAGTTCATAAACCTTATATTGAAAATTGATATATAACTAAAATCAGTTGAAGAATGTAGAAAATATCAGATTTTGAAGCTGAAGATATTTATTGAAAGACAATACTTTCATGAATCTAGGCTTATGGTATGTATTAATTACATCAAAGACAGGCAAATATCTCTGTTTCTTTGTATTAATGTATGTGGATGTTTTATTTATTTTTGTTTGAAAATTCTAAATGTGTATTATTTTAATTATGTTGAGTGTAAATTTGACAATGCTTTGCATTTATTTTTATATTTTAAAACCCTGTTGCTTTTGCAAAAGTATGAGCAGCCAGTATGATTTGCAGTACCATAGCATTATTTTGGTTATGTACTCACAGTGTGTCTGATTTGCAGACATTTCAGGGATTGCTAAAATGAAACAAACAAACAAAAACCTTCAAGCCAAACTCATCTTAAAAGGTTGTACCCCTTTGCTATTGTGGAAGAGAAAAAGAAACAAGCAAACAACCTTTTTTTAGGTCTTGATTATGCCAGCATGCTCCTACATGAATTCACCAGACATGTTGAGTTCCATTTTTTGGAGTGTATTAAGTTGAATCACATGATATGAATGTACATCTTGTAAAAGTGAGATATGAATAAACTTATAAATATTTGTAGTCACGTGTTAACGGATACTCAGAATAACTACTACCAAAGGGAATGTGAATAATGAGGTATTTCCCCTTGTTAAAACAGAGCTTTTTCGTCTGTATTTAATACTTTTTCAAGCACCTTATTCACTTTCTCCTTGCAAGGAATCAAAGCTGTGCATCTTATTCTGTAGTCATTTTATTTCACTTACAAGTCTGTCATTGGCTTATGCAAATTGTACAGAGCAAGTTGTAGTTTAGTGATGGTTAATTAGAAGTTACTTTTGTATCCATCTAATAATAATATGATTTTTTTTGTTTTATTTTGTTTGCTATCCTATTTTTTTAAAGGGATAATAATTTTTCCCTGATGTCAGAAGGAATAAAGGAGCCTTCATAGTGGAACATCCTAGGGATTGTATGTGATGGCTCTGATCTGTTGTCTGTTCAAATCAATAGGAAAGGCACTACATCAGGCTTTTATTTTTCAGGCGATTAAGGAGTGTTTTCCATGTCCCTGCTTGTTGGTATGTTAGATGTAATTTTCTCCCATAGTTTTATTCTTTATAGTTGTAATGCAGCATTCTGATCTTGAAAAGTATATGTAAGGGAATCCTTTGTGAATCAGGTTCTAAACTTCCAAACTAGTCAAGAGAGTCAGGTTAGACTTGTCTTGTTTGAAAGTCAGTTTATCTGACACATAAATGGCATTTAAACTTTATTAGCCTTGTGATAAAGGATGGTTTGATATCCCAGCCCTAACCACAAGTCCTCCCAGAATCTCTGTATTCTTTCTTGTCTGCAGCTGGCTGTGTATGATGAAGTCAGAACTTGTGCATATCTTTTCCAACCTTGCATTTTCTGAAAGTATTTACATTTATTGGAATTCTGTCATGGAACATAACTGGAAAGCAGTTGGTGCAATATTGCCACATCATGATTACTGTTTTTCTCTAAGCCAACACCACAAACTGACATCCTGTTTTTTCTGTCAATAACTATGTAAGAGACAGGCTATTATAAGAAAATTAATCCTTCCTTTTTGTAGCTCAAAGATGCATGGGCAAAGATATATGATTGTCAGTAGTACATACCGTAAGAGTTATCAGAAAAAAATACAAGGCATAACAGTGTGTGTTGAAAGATTAGCTTCACCAGAAGACTGTCCACTAGCCATTTATGAACAAATACACTCTAATTTTTTTATTTTTTGTCTATTCATATTCAGTTTACATGTTGAAAAGAGCGATAAGTTCTTTTAGCAATTTGGTTGTTAAGAAGAGAATTTTTTTCCTCTCGGTTTTCATTAATTAGCATGTTTTTTTCCAGTGGCTACTTGTTGTATTGCTTTCTGAAATCACTGACAGTTCTGAGGGAAGTTTCCTCTCTCTTGTCTTTGGGTATATTTTTCTTCTTCTTTGCAAGAAAATTTATTTTTAATTCAAAAATTTATACTTTGGCCCTATAGCCACTGGCATTTTTGGCTACAGTCTCTAGATCACTCTAAATTTAATTAGATAAAAATAAACACAGTAACAAACTCCTCACAAATTGTCAGTAAAATTTCCTTTCTTTCTTGAGTAGCTTTTCTCAGACTCTTATTTTTTGAACTGAAACATCTGAAAAGAAAATTATGAGGAGCTACACAGGAAACAGGGTTGAGTATCTGCTGGCATGAATACCCTTGAACTCTGGAAATTTTACCAGTATGTGTGGTTCAGTCCTATACTGCCTGCATATCCAAAAGTCCAGTTAAAGTTAGAGAGAAATCTGTATACTCAAGTCTGCAGGAGCAACCACAGAAAGACAGAGCTACATTCAAGGACCACATGTAAATTACTAGAGATTGGATAACAGAACAAAAGGAAATGTATGTAATTTCATTTCCCTGAATCAAATACTCAGACTTCATTACCAATATGATTAAGGGTAATGATCCTACTCTTACATTTAATTGCTGGTTTATAATTGCTACCAAGAGGCTATAAAAATACAAGGTCAGAAAATTGGATCCAAAAAAGGGACTTAATGCCTCACTCTAAAGTTAGACTTCAGAGGAATTTAAGCACTTAGTTCCAAAACCTTAACACAGGACTCTTGGCTACATCTCAAACTCTACTAAAGCCTGAGGGCTGCAGGTCTTCTGTTTCCACATTTAATTTCTCCATGCGCCTCCTGTTCTACTTGTGTGTGTGCCTGGCACCTGACAGATCTATGTGGCTGGGAGGCTTGCTCCCTTCCTAGCCTGATTGAATTACAGAAATTAGGCATCTGTTTCATTTTGCTTATCTTCAGATATTTCCAATTCAGCCAGCCACATCAGAACTTGTCAGTGGAAGCAAGCAGATACTTTAGGCAAATAGACCTCTGGTGAGTATATTAAGGTGTGCCTTAGAAGACTAGCTCAGGTGTAGGCACTGTCTCTGTAGACATCTCTCTTTGGGCAGATATGTCCAATTCCATGACAAGTCTCTTCCACATGCTTCCTTTGTGTGTCCTCCTCTGCACAAAGGACAGTGGTTCCACTACTTTGTTTTCTTCAGAGGGCAAGATTTCCTTTTACAATGACTCAGTGACTAATATATTAGCACAGGACTCTACAATCTGTGTTTTCATGACTATCAGAACAGATGGAGTTGCTGAAAAGTTAGAGCTCTTGATTCTGGGGAAATACTTTGCAGAACAGGGTAGACATGGATTACTTGTGCATAAGTGTAGCCCAAGACTGTAGCTGATGCCACTTTGATGGCATAGCAGGCAAATGACCTTTCTGCTATGAATTTCAATCTAGCCAGTTTCCCTACTGGGATTTCTGATATTGCTATTAGTACACTAATGTGCAAATTGCTTTTCTACAGTTTTTTTGGGGAAAAGAATTATCTTATTGTTTTCCCTAGGTGGGGCTCAATATGGTATTTGAATATTTCCTAAATATATATCAGCTTTGCGCAATAGACTTCCTAGATTTCATGAAGTTTCCAATTTTCCTCTCTTTCTGGTTACAAAAAGACCTCTTCAGATGAAGGATTTAGATGCACTTATACAAGAAAAATTAAAAACCAAATCCCTCAAAACTTGACAGAATTGTAATTGCCACATACATAGCCTTAGAGTCTTTAATGAAGCAATCTCTTACAGTTCCACCTACCATGTATATTCTTGTCCCCTTGTCACAGGACCCCTGCTTCAGCTTCTGCATGAGGCAAACTGTGCTCAAGGAATGAACTGGGATGTGTAGAGAGAGAAGACATCTTCTAGGAATATTCTTCACTTGCCTGAGATGTCAGTAGGTGTCTGTATGTAGACGATGAAGGAAAATGGCAGTAGGTGTAAGTTAAATTTATCATCTGCACAATTAGTGATCATGCAGGAGAAGTGGGTCTAGCCTGCTGCAGACTTCCAAGGTGATACACTGACGGCAGCCAGACATTTCCAGGATATCACTGAATGTGTGGCTTTCTGGATGTTAAGGTCACAAAACGGAAGTATGATTTTCAGAAGTGCTCAGTGTTGATTGTTGTGACTCTAATTAACACAAGTGATGTAGGTTTGGGACTTCAGAGGAGAAGCCAGCATTGTGGCAGTGTAGATTCATGCAATATACCCCTGACTTACTGTCTTACATCAGGCAGATCATTGTGTCTTTCTGCTTCAGTCTATAAAATAGGTTTAATGACACTCTCTTAATGTGTACATAGGAGTGACACTCTCCTAGTGTGTACATAGAGGATTGTGACCATAAATTCATTAATCCTTACAGTACACTGATATACTAGTTTTGGGAGCAACAGCACAAAACCCATGAGGCAACAAGTAACTCTATATTCAATGCAATATTCAGAGGATGTGCAGTAAATAAAGCATGAGGATAAAGAGAAATATTGGGCAACTGCTGTATTCACTGAACACTGTGCACTGGATAAAGCTGGGGTCCTGTGGAAAAAAAAGAATTATATAATTACAGAATGTATCATAATGTGTATACACATGGGAGTAGAATCTGATTGCACAGTGAATGCCAGTAGTGGCACTTCCTGACTTTTGGCTGTTTAATGAATTAATGAACGCTTATTTTTTTTTCAACTTTAAGAACTTTTTCCTTCAATGTTTACACACACAATGTGTATAGGTATCCCTTTTCAAATCAAAAATAAAAAGCTGGACAGCATACACTGTAGAACCATTAATACTGGGACACTGGACTCTATTCTGAAGTCCAGAGGTCACTTGATTCACCAAAGAACCTATGCTGATAAGAAGAGAAAGATGGTTACGATGTCTGAGGCTTACACAGGACTTGGGCAAATGGGACATATGACGGAGTCTTGAACTCACTGACACCAAATGTACAGAAGATTCCATTTTATGGGGATTTGAGCCCACTGTTGTGAGGGAAGGTTTAAGGGAAAGAGCTTTACAGCCTCTTCTGATTAGACATCAGTTAAGAGGCAGGTTCCCAGCTCACATAAGCTTGCAGTGCACCCTGAGTCTGTGTGCAATATTAACAGATACAAAAGACTCACAGATAATTGTGGACAACAAACTGCATTCACAGTAGACAAATTTGTATTTTTACTTGGGAAAATGAATCCCAGTCCCCTTTTGTTTTCAGCCCATCCAGATGTATCCCAGTGTGACCCATATGTTGTGAAATGTTCTCCACCATCACTTGTGATCTAGTGCTGAATATGTAAATGTCCAGGATATAGAAAACTCTAGGCTGCAAGAAGAAGCTAAACTAGCTCAAAGCAAGGAGAACATCTGGGAAATACAGAAGCTGCACCAATCTAAAGTGGTTTCATTAGATGTGCAAACTCTAACCTGGCATTAGAGGGTGAAATGAATGAATGTTTTATCACTGGTTGACAAATAAGGGCTTTCCTAAAGGGCTAATTTAATTTATTTTAGACCACGTTTGCCAAGAACTTTTAACATGTATGGGTATTTGTGGATGAACAGACTTTTCTGTACATCTGAGCTTTGGGATGGACTATTGTTCATGACAAAAAGTTTACAGGAGATGCCAGCCATTATTAATGGAGAGATTGCTTTTGCTCCTCCTTTAGTTACTGTCTTCACTATAAAATGAAGGTTGTAGTGTTCATAAAGTATTGAACCATTTCTCAGTGTGGCAGAATTAGGATAGAGTCTGATTTTTGGGGAATGTTTATTTCTGGGACCCTGGTACTTTTTTCTTTAGCATTTGGGACTTGCACTTCTACAGGGGTGCATAGCTTTCATTGGCTAGTGATGGGCAGGCATGTTTACTGCTTTAGATAGATATCCATGCCTTTGGAAGCCCAGCTTGGAGAAGTTGTGGGAGCCAGGGCTTGAACTAGGATGTTGTGCTCATGGGAGCCCTTCTGTTTATCAGAGAGGCGCATGATTCGTGTATCAGTGACTTGCCATTGTTTGTCCCTTCATCCTTATTGCTGATGGGTTGGGTATGGAGCATTTGGAAATGTTGCATTTGAAAACGAGTCATGACTGGGCCTTGAACGGTGTCTAATATATTTTCTTTGAGAAGGATTCAGAATTTTATTCACAGAGAAGAAGAGGAAAGAGATTTTTTTATTGTTAATATTTCCCTGAATAAATTATACTCTAGAAGATAATGTGAGATCTGGAGAAATTTTGATGAACAAAAATAATGGAAAATAAGGGACAAGATGCTGTTGAGTTCAAATCACTTATCTCCTTTAAATGTGCAAATCCTAGTTCTTTGTCAAAATTATATTCATCTCAAGAAGGGGGAAAAAGCAGGTTCTTAGGCCTGATACTGTAAATGTGTTTTTCTGGGCCTCATTCACTTTACCTTGGAGTCTATGCCTTTTATGCTTCTTGACAAGTGATAGTTCCTCTCAGATTTTTTAAATAGCCTTAATTTATCTGCATTCCTAGTTCACAGAATCACAGGATCATATAATGGTTTGGGTTGGAAGGGACCTTCAAGATATCTAGTTCCAACCCCCCTGACACAAGCAGCAACACTTTCTACTAGACAAGGTTGCTACAAGCCTCATTCAACCTGGCTTTGAACACTTCCAGGGATGGGGGCATCCACATCTTCTCTGGGCAATCCGTTGTAGTGCCTCGTCAACCTCACAGGAAATAATTTTCTCCTACTATCTAAATGAATTCAGTGTAAAGCTGTTACATCTTGTGCTTCCACTACATGCCCTTGTAAAATGTCCCTCTCCAGCTCTCTTGTTGGCCCTCTTTAGGTACTGGAAAGTGCTATAAGATCTCTCTGGAACCTTCTCTTCTCCAGACTGAACAACTCCAAGTCTCTCAGCCTGTTGTCTTTGAAGAGATGCTCCAGCTCTCTGATTATTCTTGAAGCTCTTCTCTGGACTTGCTCCAACAGGTCCACATCCCTTTTATGCTGGGGGACCCAGAGCTGGATGCAGCACTCCCGATGAGGTCTCACCAGAGCAGAGTGGCACAATCACCTCCCTTGACTTGCTGGCCACACTGCCTTTGAAGCAGCCCAGGCTATGTTTGGCTGTCTGGGCTTCAAGCTTGCCATTATCTGTCATGTTGAACTTCTGACCAACGAACATCTCCCAGGTCCCTCTCCTCAGGGCTGCTCTCAATCCATTCTCCAACCATCTGTCATTTGTGTTTGGGATAGCTCCAACCCAGGTGCAACACCTTGTCCTTTTCCTTTTTCATCAGGTTCGCATGGGCCAACCTTTCCAGTCTATCAAGGTCTCTCTGGGTAACAGAGTGAGTTACTTGGTGCTGCTTTATTCCTTTTATATGGATACTTGCTCTATAGCCAATTTTGTTTGGAAACTGTAATCTGTAGTGGTCTTTCTATAAATAAGATAAAGCCAGATTGCATAAGTTTTCACAGTTTCCTCAAAAATGGTGATGGAAGTCCCTCACTGCCAGAGCAACACTGAATTTTGAAAAAGTAACAGCCATAACTGTTATCATGCACCACAGCACAGCTAGGTCGCCAGCTAGTCTAGTCTCAGCCTTTCACGTGGGCTGTAATCTATGAAGTTTATAGAGCCTAGCAAGATATACCTCCTTGATCTAGGTGTCTTTATTCCTATGTGAAGGGAATGTAATGCTAGCTGGGATCTGTAAACTATTATAGAACACTGTAATGTATTGCAAATAGAGTTTCATCTTATGTTGACTCAGATGTTAGAGTCTCTCTGGTAGCCATCCTGTTCTCAACAGTAACTGCTTGTTTGTTTTCTGTTGATATTGGATGAGCTGGTTTCAGTATTTAAAGCCTTGCGTGTCTCTAGACTCACCTACATAGAAGTCCAAGTCTCTCTTGATGTTTCGATTGGTCAGTAAAGAATGATTACCCTAAAAATCTTACTGTGTATAAAGATGGCTGCTGTCAAGGTGTTCCCTTTGAAACCTACTTCCTAAAGTGGTTCAAGATAGCTCCAATCCCTTGTCCCTTGAGGTATGCTGCAAGGCACATCTCTGCTTTGGTGCTTGGGGATTGATATAGCCTGCTTTTGCTCTTTGTTGCTTGTACTTTGAGGAAGGGCTCCTAAAAAGCAGAACAAATACTTAGAATATCCACACGTCTTTTACAACACTATAAAGGCTGAGTGCTGCTTGCATCCTTCAGTGTGGTTTTACTAAAGATGCAGGAAAACTGCTAATTTATATCCTCTACATTCCAGGCTGGTTTTTTTGGTCTCAGTTATAGGCATTTGTTATCTTTCCATACCTGCTTGATCATAGTCAGGAGAGGACCAGGATGAAACTTGTATGATGCTTTTTCTACTCACTCATATGGACATTTGTGTTTTATTTTCTGTGGTCTTATTTTATTTTGTCCTCTTTTCACCTGCTTTGCATGTATAATAGTTGACAGAGAAGCAATCTCTAGAAATTTAGTTTCCTCCCTACTGCTGGAAGTATGAGACATTTTCTTTGCGACAGTGTGTTTCCTTCAGAACTAGTGCATGAGGCTACTGTAGCATAGACATGACAAGATTTGTCACTGTGGACAGTTTTCTAAATTCCTTGAACTGAGTCCTGTTTTTGGAAATCGTACACCACACTTTTGAAAATTACCCAAACTCTCTGTGCTGCAGGAGAACAAGGCTAAAAAGGACTGCCCAATTAATCAAACGAAATTAGCCCACATTCAGCCCAGCCATGGAATAGAAGAACACTTTCCAAGTGTTCAGAGACCACAGGATAAGAACACCAGAGGTAAAAGAAGCACACTGTGGGAAACTTACTTTACATATACATTTTTCCCTGTCCCCCCAAATCTTTTTAGTGAAACTCCTCTTTCTCATATTTTGCACAATGGCAAGAGTCCCAAAAAGATCACTCCTTTAAAGATTGTATATGTGCATGCCATGTTGTGTTTAATAAACTTTGAGAATTATCATCTTTCATATCACTTAAATATCTGCATGTTGAGGTAAGATAGGTTTTTATCCTTAATAAGATTATTATTTAAATAGACTGTTGTGCCCACAATACATATGATTGGAAAAGGTGTCATAGCTTAGCTTTTTTTATGTGGATGTAGGAATGACGAAAAAAAGTAATGTTTATTTCAGAAAATAATGGTATCTATGGCAACAGATGCATGCTGTGTTTCAATGGGGAAATACAAGAAGCCATGTTAGAAAATAAGAGGTTATTTCAATAATGGCTTTTCAATAATTCATTGCACAAATTTTACAAGTCAAGTTAAGAAGTACTGCCACAGTCAAACTAATGAGTATTAAGTTAATTTTGATACTCAACAGTGATTATTCCTGCAATTAAATATTCTTCTCAGGTTATGGTTAAAAAACTGCCTGAGAAATATTTTCCAGAGAGACACTAACAAAAACAAAGTTTGACATTTCTCAAGTGGAAATAGAATACAAACTTTTTATAGCTGTCCTTGTTACCATTTTATATCCATGGTGTCTCTAGCAGGATAACAAAGATTTCTAGCTACATGTCCACAGGCAGAACAGGTTTTGGCTGAATATTTTTTTAACTAGTACTTAAAAGCTTGCCTAATTCATAAACATTTGTGCTAGGGGTATGTGGTTCCTACAGGCACATTAGTGGTGTTTCTAACTTAGATTGTTTCCTGTTAACAATTCAAAATAATGACATCTTTCCAAAGCCTTAGGTGCTGTCCCTGGCTGCTATTTTGCTTGTACTGTATCTGTCTGAAGCTGTAGGTCCCTTTACCCTCTTGTAATATACACTGCTTCCAAAACCGCAGCAAGAAACATGAGAAAGCACTTTATGTCTTTGTTTATAGTAGTTGTGGAGCGCCAAGGCTGCATGCTAATGATCTCAGTAGTGACTAATGAGTAGTGAAGTTTTCAAGCAGGAAGATGTTGAATGAGATGAAATAGCAGAAGCGAGAGAGAAAGACTAAATCAGACCACCAGCATTAAAACTTGACACCAGCAGCCTGGAATTTTCAGATGAAATTCACACCAGTTCAGGGAGTCACTATAGGATATATGCCTCAATTTTTAAACACTATTTTAATACCTGTTAGTTTTCAAATTAGAAATCAGAGAGAATTAGGAATTAAAAGGGGTAATAGGTTCTCTACCATTTCACTGTGAAGGGATTAGTTTTATCATTAAAGAAACATGTAAGGATAGGCATCTGTAAAGTGAACATAGACCTGGCTCAGATACACACTTTGGCAGCAATTCCAAACCTAAATCCTTGACAGGCTGCTTTCTTTGTACATGTATATCTTAGTATGTTTAACCAAAAATTTACATGCAGAGTTGGCCTGTAGAGAACTGGGAATGTGGCACCAGAGCTCCTGGGTGGCTGCTCTAGATTAGTGATCCTTCTTCTTCATCAACCCCTCTGGACAAAGGAATTCCATTTTATATGCTGGGTATGCTTCATGTGAGCGAGGTGGAATGAGGCTTTTCTCCTTTACATACATGTCCAGACAGCCTGTAAAGGCCTGAAGGCACTAGGAATGTGATTTCTCACCTTGTGAAGGATTATAGAAATCTTCAAGCACCTTGTCCCCAGTGAGTCTGTTATAATAAAGAGTGTTTTCATTCTGAAGAAATTCACCATTTAGAGGAAGAATCTGATATATTCAGTTTTTCTAAAGACATAATATTACCTTCTCTTTCACTCCAAACCGTTGAGCTAAATATTTGTTTATAATAAATAATAATAATAAATGTTTATTTGTGGATGTGGTATGTTTTTCTGTGGTGCTGGTAGGGCACATCTAGATTTTGTTCAAATGTTTTTCTATTACAGAAAATTACATTTATATTTTAAATTTACTATTTCAGAAATAAACACTACAGACAAAATTTTCTATCCTGACCTACACAGCAGCTCTCACCTCCCATAGTCTGTTCTTCCTGAATGCGGGGAACTCCCATTGATGTGTGGATCTGAGAGAAGAATTTTGCCCTAAGGGCTCAATTTTGCTCTGAGATTGACATACGCATATCATCAAAAATAGAATAATCCATGCATTTGAGGAGCTATCAGCAGCTCCTGTGCAATGCTGTTGTTCTTGGAGATTTCTGACATCCTACTAAAATGTGTGATCGGCTGAGAGTTATCCTAGGTCTAATGCTTGTCCTAACAATACCTCCCCCAAAATAGATGAGGTAGAAGTAAAGGGTGATCTTACTTTATTATTGTAATTAATCATATTATGACATATCAGGCAAATGTAACAAATGGGTTTTTTTCTTATAACGCTTCCTTGGTTAGGTCTCAGTCTAGAGTCTCCTCAGACAGGCACTCACTCAGGACCTGTCTGGCTGCACAAGTATTTTCATGTTTTTTGACATTCTCTGAGACCCATCTACAAAATATGGCATTTGTGACTTTTAGAGGAAAGAGTGGGTTACACTGGACATAAGACCCAGAATTTCATTGTGGGTGGGAGACTACTTCAGTGCTTTGCTCTGGCGTGTTGGTGTATCTAGAAAAAGTTACCTGAGAGGCAAAGATCATCACTTCTCCTTGCACAGCGTGTGTCTGTGATCTTTCTTTCCGATGGTTTTTCTCCAGGCTTTCCTGTTGGCCTGAATAATATGACCACTGAGCTCCAGTGAGCACAAGTTTGGGTAAAAATCAGTACTTTCCTCTGATTTTTCTAATTCTTTCTCATTTCCATTCATTTTCTCACACTTCCTTCTTTTCTGCTGGTGGGGAAGTTCTGTTCATCTCAGTTACGGTTACTTTACTCAGGTATCACTAGACATCTAACAAGCACATTCTTAGTCCAAAATAAGGTGTCTTGATGCAGAATAGCAGGAGATGGATGTCATGATTCACTGCTGGGTGGGACTGGGTGAATAGCTGGGGCTCGAGGGGCAGGTTTCTTGTGCTTTCTTTCCAAAACTTTATCCTGCTGTCCTGGAGCCAGTGACGCAGTGCTAGCAGAGCATCACCTCTTAAAGAACTTGTTAGGTGCATGTCACTCAGAACTCTAAAGCTGACCTCCCCTTGCCTAAACCAGATCTTTATTACAAGAGAAATTTATAAAGATTTTCCAAAAGGATACAAAATTAACTCTCTCTGCCTTGTACTAACAATATCTGCAACAGCAGTTAAGAGACAGTGTCATACCACAAAAAAGCTTTCATGCTTTCATTCTGGTTTTTAACTCCACCTATGCTCTGCCTCCCTGTTGGAAGTTTCAAAGGAATGAGGTTCCTTTTCTTGCTATACAGATGGAAGAATGACTGGTAGCTCTTTTTTTCCCTCTGCTGTGATTACAGAAAGGACCCTTTCTCATTGAAATTGGCAGGAATAACAGAACCTCCTTTTCCTCTGGAGGAGAGCCATTTCTTCCAGAGGAAGACACTAAAGAGCAGTTCCCAGCACTGCCTACTGGGTCCCCTGTACTCTCCCAGCCTCACACAGTTCCTCTAGCAATATCAAAAGTGTTCTTCAGAGGAATTGGTTAAACATCCAATATTTAAAATAAATGGGATGGTTTCTAGTTCTCAGGAACTGTGCTACTATCAATATTACATTAACTCTTTAACAAAGGCCAAATAATCATAGTTTGGGAAATCTGGTTTATGTAAGCAATAACATAGTTAAACCCCAGATTGGTTACAGCTTGGAGTGGGATACAGCTTGGCCTCCATGTAGGTGTTGGCAGTGTATATTTCTGTGTTAGCCCGATGCTCACACGAGTTCATTCACCCGACCGAGTCTAGAACAGATACTTGGGGACTGACTCACTTACAGAGGGAGATGTTATAGGGTACCTGAGACCTCCAAGTGAGTTTTGATGTAAGACACATGAAGGAACTTCTGGCAGGATATCTGGCACCTTGCAGGATACACCAGAGCATCAGAAATGGCAGCTATTTTGCCACAGGTCTCTCCAGTGACTAGATTGACATCTCGATCTTTTGTAGCCATCCACGACATTAACCACTAAGTTTAGGCATCTGAATCTTCATCAAAATCTCCACTCCAGAGTCACTGTGCCATGACTAATTCCTGGAATTTGATCATGTTGACTATGACATATGATATAGGATTAGTCAAAAACATTCAGTGGTATTCCTTCTGATTTTGTAAGTGATGTTTATCAAAGATGTAGAAATTTTAATAAACAGTGCAAAAAGCTTATCTTGTGAATATGGATTATAATTTGTTCTTTGGATGTTTATATTAGTCAGTGTTTTTGAAAGAAAAAACCAAACCTCTTACTTAAAGTATGAATATTTGCATTCAATGCACTAAAGTGGTTCCAAATATCATGAAAATATAATTCCAGCTGTTACTTGAATCTGTGTTCAGAGACCTGTTTTTTCATTATACAACCTGCCTCTCTTCACAATTGCTGTAGTGATTCTTATTTGCTGCTTGCAGCTAAACACACCTTCTCCACACTCTCAACTTTGCTTAAGCTAAACTTGAGAAAAAAACCTGCTGTTTCAAACCTTTCAACTTCAAAATGCTTCACACACATTTAAAATTAATGACAACCATATCCTTCAGTAGGAAATATAATACATATTACAGGTGGGGAAACTGAGACAGAGACAAAATATCATCTTGAGAGAGCACATGAAATGCTCAATCTGCTTCAGGCTACTAAGCAGGCTCCCAGGCAATATGGAAATCTATAAGAGCTATAAGGCAATTGTTAGGGTTATCAAAATATGTGTTTACCAGCGATAACACAGTGTGCCCACCGTGGAAATGGTGACACAGCTACAGACACCCACTGTATTGCACCAGTGGATGGGCATGATGGTAGGACGCTGACAAAACATGGGCTGATCATCATACTCTTCACATTAGCCTCCTCTGAGGAAAAGCATATGCCTGAAAGTCATAAACAAATCATTGATTTTTGTAAATAAAGCCTCAAGGTCAACAGATCAACATATATGTAGCTGAAATATGATTTGATTCCTGGAAATGACATAAATGCCAGACTTATTTCTGTAGAACACAAGCCTTAAATCTTATGTATTAGTAGATGTAATCTCTGATGGGGAAAATCCCACCTCCTCAAGCTGATGAGGCTAATAATGAAGTGTCTGTCATACTCCTGACGAACACAACAAAATATTTCCCGTAGAAAGAAAGCTGTTACAAATTTTTTTTTCATTTGTAGGAATTCATGTTAGAAAGAAAAAAATTGTAACACAATTTTGAATCTCTAAAGCAACAGAAACCTGAACTGAGAAATCCAGCAGGCTGAGAAAACACCAAAAACCAAATAAAGCACAAAAATCTGGAACCTTTCCTTACATTTTATGCAGTACAGCTGAGTGCATCTGTAGCGGGCACTCTAGAAATCACTTTTTATTAAATCATACTTTTCCTGCCTTTAGTTTTTTCCATATGTCCTAAACCAATATTGCTTTACTCCACTGGTCAGATGAGCCAAGTAGCTTCTCCTAGTGGCAGAGGAGACTGCAGGCTGCAAGCTGTCTCCCTTCATAATGGGATCCACTCTATAGGAGTGGATCCCATTATGTGCACCGGAATATAGCACTGTAATTGTCACTGCTTGGAATATTGGCTTTACTACACAAGGGCCCTGGGCTGATGCTTCACAGAATGTTGGTCTAGCTAAGACTCTGCTAAACTCATATATGACTCAGGGAAAACCTTACATGCTTCAGAGGGGTCCAGGAAAGTAGGTGAGTGAGGGCAGACTGCCATGATTTAAAAAACCCAAAACATATTGCTTTTAACTATCTTGTTGTCGGAAGACCATTCCCTGTCACTTATAAAGGATTAGGTGAGCAAACTCTATGAATTGTCTAGCAAGACTTTTGAGCTGGGTATGCTTTTAGTAAACCAAGGCTCAGTTGGAAATTTCTGAAGAACTTATGGATTGAAGGAGAGTTTTTGACTATCAGCTACTGAAGTCTCCTTTGCCAGGTCCAGATTGCCAGCTGCAGACTATACACATATTTATTAACAAAACCCATTGCCTTGCACCCTGCCTTAGGGTTGGATTTTAGCTATTTACTGACTGGAGTGCGAATATGACACAATTTAAGAAGAGATATTTAGAATTTAAGAAGACAATTTAGTCAATGGAAGCAAAAATCCACCTGTTTTCCTCAAGTTTGCCATACCATTCTCTCTCTCTGGCATACATGGCTTGGCCTATGGCCCCAGCCTCATTAGAACTAACTTTACTTCCCTTCCTGGAGCTACCATTTATGGATCATGATGTTCAGAAAATTACCTTAAGGGTAGAACAGAGATATAAGTAATTTTTCAGGCATAGTTTCAGTACTGGAAGGCGATTTAATTTCCCTTATTATGTCATGTATTTTGGATTTTAACATATGATTATCTGAGAACAAGAGAGACAGTTCTTCCCTCCTGGTATAAATTCTGCTGCTTTTCAAACCTCAAAAATAATAAAACTTGCAATGCTGATGTCAATTTATCTTATTTGCCAACATTAGAAAGTGTAATTCTATTTATTCTTTTAGATGTCTTTTCAGCAAGCTCTTTTCCCATCACCTCTTGTTTTTCTCTATCTCTTGGGGCTCAACCTTGTCAATGGTCTAGTTCATTCACATTTCACATTGCTGGTCAAGATAATGTGCTTAAGGTTATGAAATGTTGATGGATGGCCAAATGAAGCTTCAATGTCATAGACCTCTAAATCTATTGTATTTAATTAGAAATTTCTTTGGAACTCTTAATCCTTTAAATGCTTTCATGAGTAAAACCTGTAGGGAGACATGGTATTTTTTTTTCTGTAAGAACCCCAGCAAGGGTGGAGAAAAAGTTTGGTATTGATCAAAACCAGCCCACTGAATCCAGGTTCATCTCAGAGGGGATTCAAGGCCTATGTTGCACAGGCAGTTCTCTCTGTATATGAGGTTGGTCACAGGACTTTTAGTTAGTCAGTGCTGCCTATATATTACAATTACCAGCTTTGACAGTCAGGAATAATTTGCAACTTCTATGCATTTTGAGAAGATTGGACACCAAAACTGTCTTGTTAAGGGTATTGCATTATGGAAAAGAAAGGATCAGTTCATACAGTATTTTGGGGTTTTTTTTGATGATTCCTAAAGTGTCATTCTCCTCTGAAGCTAGGAGTTAGATGGTAATAATAGGATTGGTAGGACTATGATTCCCTTTCCCCACCAGAGTATATACAGGGCTTTCCATACCATGAAACGCAATGTCTACTTTTTAAAAACTTCTTCTAAAGCCAAACTCTGAGAAATATTTCATAGTGAAAGCAATTGACAATGCTCTAAACTTCCTTTTAGGTGTCTCTAACTGTTAGCTGAAAACTTTTCAGAAGTTTTTTGATAATTAAGAAGGAATACAAATTATCCTGGTATTTAAACTGCTTATAGTAGATGAGAAAATCTCTGTAGTAATCCTGTTTTCACTCAGTCTCTAAAATGGTCCATTGGCAGTAAAAATGATCATATGCTATCTCAGTTTAATGACAAATATGTTTTGGAACTAACACAGACATTTAGAAGATTCATTTAGTCATTTTGCAATGGTGCACGTGTGACCAGCCAGTAAACTTTTTAAGTTAAGTAAAAAAAAAAAAATTGTGAGCAAGTTTTTATGACTTGAAATGGTACTAAATATATGGCTATATCTTCAGCCAGCATAACCACAGTGTACCTTGAATGATGTCAGTAAAAACTCTCTCTTTTGGTTTTGTTAAGGACACAACAGTGTATGCAGTTCCAATCTCAAATAATCAGCTTTCTCACTCACTCAGGAGAACACTGCCAAATTCAAATCTGTAATACTTTTAAGCTGTGAGGGTTTAAAGTGATGGATTTGCTCAGGGTTGAGAGGAAAAATTTAATCTGACTTCTTGTTTTGGATTAAGAAAAGTGCTTCCAGAGTCCTGAATCTGAGTGAAGGATGGCCTCACATTGGTCCATAATAGCAGCATTTCTCTTGGAACCTGTAGCTCTGCAGGGATTATGAGAACATGGAATTTGGAGAAAGAAAATTTGGCTAAGTCTGATAGTTTATTTCCCTGAAAGATGTGAATATTCCATAAACAGATGAGAGACTAGCCCTTATGTGTAAATCCTACTGAATTTACAGGGAGGAGAACAAAGCTATAGTAGCAGCTACTAATAAAGCATTTGAGTTGTGAATGCATGAGTTGAAAATTTTTGTATAAATTTCTCCACTGTCCTGGAGTATGTTTCTGGTTGATTGTAAAGATTTTAGTCATAATCAGGTGTCATGAGAACCTGGAGACAGTGATTATGATGGTATGAATTCACTGAGTCTTTTCATAGAGGTGTTACTGTCAGCTAACTTCAAATTCAGCTTTGCCAGCTAACTTAACAAATTCACTTTTGTTAAGTGCCTTAACAAAATCTGTGTACAGCCCTCCTCTTGGCAGGAGCTCATGGGCTGAAGATGCATCTTTCTCAGTAATTATATAGAAACAGATTTATTTATGTGGTTGGGAGACAAAAAGACAAAAATTTGCAGGGCTACTCACTGTGCCAGCTCTTGAAGCAGCCTCAGACCTTTAAAAAATTTGCAGATAAGCCTATGTATGATGTTCATATGGATCTTTCATTTCTACCTGCATATCACTGAGGTGTACAACACATTCAAAATCTTTCAGAAATAAAAAGCAAGATAAGCCGTAACTTAAGTAATTTTCGTGAGTTTTTTATTTTTTTTTAACTTTCTCCTGGCTCTGCTTAAAACTACATTGTGTCAAGTTTTCCAGATGATGCCTTTCTGTCTTTTGGCAATTCTAACCACATGGAATTTGAAGACTGCTTTTATATATAATGGATTTGCAGATGTTTGACAACCTGCTTGGACCTGGATGCAGTTTCAGCCTTGCTCATCATGTTCAGAGATCTGTCATCCTGAACAAGGGTGAGATACTCTTAGAAGCAGCAAGCCTGGGATTTCCATGAGGTGTATGATAAAGATGTAGTCAAAGACAACCAGAGGGAAGCAATATTTTCCCACTTTGAGGTATCTGTTGTGGTGTTTGCCTGCTTCTCTTTTATACCAAAGGTGTGAGTTTATTTGTCTTTCTTATTTATTACTGCACCACTGATCCAGGACCAGATGTTCTAAGTCCTGTGCATGTTGAAAGCAGCAGGTTTACTGGATGTGTGCAGACCCCATGCACATGTAACAGATCTACTCCTTCCAAGAACTGTTAGATTTACGAAACTTGTGCAATGTGGCTTGCACAGCTAGGAAATGATGAGAAGAATTGCCTAGATCTAGTTCTTCTGAGGGTTTAGAAAGAAGAAGAGAAATGTCTTTCACTGTAGGAAAACTGACCTTCAAGAAGAAGGAATGTTTCCCCGTTTGGGAAACTTATTCTGTGAGGTTTGGGCAGAAGACAAATCCAGCGGCTGTGAGAAATCTTCGTATCTGAGGGAGAAATCTGTTCAACAGTTAATATGGCTCCAGGCGCTCTAATCCCCTGAGGCAGGAAACAACCTCTGTGCCTTAGAAACTCCTTCAAGGTGTCAGCCTTGTCAGTGTGGCACTTGTGAACCACTGCACTGGAAAGCCACAGGGCGTGCAAAGGCTTCGGGTCCCAGACGATCAGTCTGGTAGAGAGCGTTGGAAGTGATGCAGCTGTCAACAGCAATGGGAAACGGGCAAGATACCAGGTCAGTTTCTTGTACACAAATTAATTACCAGGACGTAACTGATGATGCTGAAAATAAAAATGAAGGAAGAACGCATCTCGAGTGGAATAATGAAGCAATGAAGAATTTCACAGCAGAGAAAACTTTGGATGAGTGGGGGATAGCAGAGGATGTGAATGACCCCATACTCTTTATCTGCTTACAAATGGGAAGGCAGTTAAAGGAAAATAGCTGTCATACAATAGGTTGTACTGAAGTTCTGAGAGGTTCCTTTGGTTTCCAGTTACTTAGGCAGTCAGAATTAACTGTGAAAGTGTTCAGGCCTATTTTACTCTGACTTTTTTTTTTTTTTTTTTAGTTTATTAAAGAACGCTGCATTAAAAAAGAAGGTGAAATTCATAACAGTGAAAGTCTGTGCCTGAAAACTTCACAATTTAATGAAGCAAGAGCCTGATTACAAAGGAGATTGTGACTGGATCTGGAACAAATCATCAGAACATCATGAAATAACTCTTGACAAAGTACTAAGAGTTTGTCAAACTAACCAGGTGCCCAGTTCAGAATAAAGGAGAGGACATAATTGAGAATCCAAAACAGAGCAAAGAAAGATGCTTGATGAAGCTATAATTGGAGTCCTGCAAGAGCAGCATCTGGGCCTGGATTGCATGGAAAAGAGCACAAGCCATAAACTGGAAGAAGGTATGCACTAGATTACATCACTGTGAAATAGCGTGTAAGAAGCAGCATACAGGAGATCAATGACAGCACTGTTTGCTCTGGGGGATTCTTCATAAGAGCAATTCATCAGAAGATGAATGGACTATCACCCTGAAAGCAAGTAAGACATTTATTCATTTTAAATTGGATACTGGTGCACATGATGGTGTGTTGATTGAAATAATGTTATCCTCCTGACAAGAAGCAGATAATGGAGAGTCAGGGGAGGTTTACAGGGGTAAGATAATAGCAACTAAAGTTAACATGAGGGTAAATAAAGTGGACAGGTACAGTCTGTATTAACTTTATGGAGAAGAGCATTCATTATAGAAAAAATGTGTCGAAACTTTGTTCTCATCAGGACAATGTGCTCATGAGAGAGGACAGGAGGACAGTATACCTGGGAAAGCATCAGAGGACACCGGCTAGGAAACAAGCTGTCTTTGAGCAGAACGCACATCAGAGGAGAGTCAGCCTTCCTCCAGTCCCTCTTGCTATTCATATTTCATTCCTCTGAAGGAAGAGGAAAAAAAAAGACATGTGTGAGTTTATTACCCCCATAGTCATGAAATGCATAGGAAAGTGAGCTGTGGGTACACTCTTTATTTTCCAATAAAGATTTTCCCTAGAGAGAAAAATAGGGACAGAATGTTTTCTGTCTGGATAGACAAGAGGAATTGAATAGATACGAATAAAAGAAAAAAAAGTCACAGTAGTTGTTTGGGGATAATCTTCTGGTTGTCTAATACCAGATTTTTTTATATGTATAAACAGGATATATGTATAAGCAGGATGTATCAACAGGATTCCAGGGAAAGTCTTTGGAAAAATACAGCACACGTTTTATGAGTTTTCCATGTCTTGTTGAGAAAACCCTTTCCTCAGACTTCCATTTAAGTTGTGCTCAGCATTCCATTTGTATAACAAAAAAAGTTTTGATAGCATGGGAGAAATTGGGGCACCATGGAAGATATTTTAATATAGGAAAAACACTAAAAGAAACTGAAATGTTGGAAAAGAATAACTGGAAGCTCTGAGCATCCTGGAACAGAACCAAAGCTGCCAGGTTAGTGTGATGCCAGCAAAATGTAAATTTTCTGTAACATAAATAACACACCTGAGAAAGAAGGTAATTTGGCAAGACATATAGGTAACAGTGAAACCACTGCAGTTGACAAAGAAATAGTAGATTTCTGGGAATGATGGATTACATTAGGACAATTGTGCCTTATACTGCTGCCTGAATAAATAAATAGAGAATGCTCCTACACAATGACATTGCCTGACCTTAATAAAAAGTCTAAGAAGTAAAAGGAATTAATTTGGGAGGATGGTATGCCCGAAACTATATTGTCCACAGGTGTTTCCAAGAAGTATTTTGGGATTTCAGTGCAATCTTCTTGCAGGAGACTGGTCACAGCTAGAGACCAGTGGTTTATGAATAGTAGATGCTAACAGGAAATGAGAGTTAATAAGCTCAGATAGAAAAGGAGGCTTTGGCATGGTTGTAAAAGACTTCATGTCTTAGTTGTGGGAGGCCTTAGCTATTACTATTTTATTAGCTGAAATCGACTGCAAACCACTTATTGCTGTTACTGAAAATGACCTTGTGAACACTCCAGAGAATTCACAGCTTACTTTTATTTTTTTCAACTACAAATGGATGATTTGTAAATTGAACTTGAACCTGGGAGAGATTTGGAGATGCAATCTCACTCTTCCAATTATTTGAAGTTCAACATTTGTCTATTTTGCAAATAAAAATAAAATCTGTGTTTTGAGGTGAGCTAAGGACCTTGAGTTTCAGACTGACTACTTAAGATGAAATTCTACAGCAAGTAATAAAGTTTAAAATTATAGTGGCAAACCCAGCTCATCACTCTTATCAGAGCAAGGGGAGCTACTACCCCTGCATGTAATCCTGTTTCAGGAACTATACTACTAAGTTATTAAAAAGTATGTGAAAAGTAGTCACAGAGGTTGATAGGAGTTCTTTGAGAAAAAAAAAATGTAGCAGCAAGAGGAGAGTTAATTTGAACTTAAAAGAAGAAGCTCTTAAGTTCTGCTGCATATGCCAGAACTAAAGATCAAGGTGTAGGAAAGTGTTGCACTGATGGTACAGAGAAAAAACTGGCTGGATCAAAGCACACATAGATTATTTACAGAGATTAGGGGAAAGAAGTCCAAAACAAAACACTATGAGTTATGTATTTACAATTATTCTGGCTCCCGTGAGATGATTTTGTTGGGAGATACAGATAAGGAGTTGATGATGGACATCAAAGACCTTTTCTTTCCTGATACACCATATTTGACAGCAACGGGCCAAAATTAGATATACGTGAACGTGAGCAGTGCAATATTGGCCTAATTGTCTGCATTGGGTTTGCATGGCAAGGTGCTGGTAGCAGGGCTACTACAGGGGTGGCTTCTGTAAGAAACTAGAAGAAGCTTCTCCCATGTCCAATGGAGCCAATGCCAGCTGGCTCCACTGAACCTGCCAGTGGCCAAGGCCAACCTCATCAGTGATGGTGGTGGCACCTCTGGGCAAACAGATAAGAGAAGGCAGGAAAACTGTACAGGGGCAGCTCCTCAGGAGAGAGGAGTGAAATTATGTGAGACAACTCTGCAGACACCAGGGGCAGTGATGCAGGAGGGGAAAGAGGTACTCCAGGCAGCAGGCTGAGATTCCCCCACAGCCCGTGGTGAAGACCACGGTGAGGTAGCTGTGCCCCTGCAGCCTGGAGGCTCCCACGGTGGAGCAGGTGGATGTCTGAAGGAGGCTGTGATCCCATGGAAAGCCTGTGATGGAGCAGGCTCCTGGCAGGACCACTGGACCCATGAAGAGAGAAGCCTGCAGTGGAGCAGGTTTGCTGCTGTGATGCCGTGGAGGGACACATGCTGGGGCAGGCTGTTCCTGAAGGACTGCACCCTGTGGGAGGAATCCATGCTGGAGAAGTTCATGAAGAACTGCAGTTCACGGGAAAGATTCACACTGAAAAGTCTATGGAGGACTGTCTCCGGTGGGAGGAACCCCATGCTAGAGCAGGTCAAGAGTGTGGTGAGTCCTCCCCTTGAGGAGGAAGTAGAAAATTGCATGTGAAGCTGAGTCCAGGAAAAATGGAGGGTTATGTGGAGGGTGTTTTAGGATTTAGTTTTTATTTTCTCATTATCCTACTCTGATTTGGTTAATAATACAGGAAAAAAAATTCCCCAAGTCAAGCCTGTTTCATCCGTGATGGTACCTGGTGAGTGATCTCTACCTGTACCCACAAGCCTTTTGTTATATTTTTTCTCATATTTCTGTATATTTTCCTGTGCATCCACAGAGGGCATAGAACAGTTTTGGTGAGCACCTGGTGTCCAGCCAGAGTAAAGTTACTGCACCAGCTATCTGCTAGTACCAGTGAACTTCTGTCCAGAAGATGGGTGAAAAGTGTTGTGTAAGACAGGAAACAAATGCCCTGTGTTTGGACAATAGGTCTCCAGGTTATGAACTAGCCAGGTGAAGCAGATGTCCTCTCTTCTGACTGGAACAGGTCTCATCCAGAGGAAGCGAGACACCACCTCAAACACTGTTGGACAATTTAGTTATTATTATGACTTCATGTGTTTGCGTTAATAACGGTTTTAATTATAGCTGTCGTTACATTCTGCCTTGGAATGGAATGTGTGGTATTTGGGGCTGTGCCTTCAAAGGCTCGGCAGCTTGGCAGGGCACTGTGAGGCTCTTGTTGCAGCACACAGACAGCTGGATGCAGACAGAGGATTATTCCCAGCACCTCCGGTGCTGAGTAGCACTGAAGACCACAGAGAGAAGAGCTACTGAGGGTCAGAAGACAGCCTGGAGGCAACTCGCCCTCCACCTATGATTGATCAGCTAAGACCCTGTGGGAGATAGGCCATTTGCTCTTGCTGGCAGAGGAGATGCCAACCCACCCAGAGAGAGGGATTCTGAGAAGTATCTGAAAGCGGAACCTCAAGGAATGTCCCTCCTCCCACTGGCAGTCATTCCTGCGGGAAACACTGCCTGCCTCTTAAGGAGGTGGTGAGTCCCAGTGACTGTGGTACCTCAGTCCTTCTGCCCAGATCCTCCCGCCCATTTTCAGGGCTGCGAAAGGCCTTTAGGATTTGGTATATGGACAGTAGAAATCATAAGACTTGCGTTAATACGAATAGACTGACAGGTATTGCAGGTGAGACATTTTTCTGGTATGTACAACTTAACTCTGGCAGGTTGAGATGGTGCGACTTGGTTCCAAGCCTAATAAACCAATAGAACGTGTGTTTACTATGAATGGGCTCATTCATTCCAATGTCAGTGTGTGTACACACGTGTTTGTGTGTATGTGTGCATGTAGAGAGAAGAGAATCCCTCTTCTCCCTTCTCCTCATGGCTTCTATCATACAGCATGCCGACATATCCAGACTAACAACTCTTTCATAAGAAATCTGAAATACAGAGTCCAAGGGAAGTTTAACAGCTTCATGGCGTGTAATTCTCTTTTGGCCACATTTTGTTTGTCAGGGGGAGCACAAGAATGAGGCCACACATAATTTAACACCTTTCCCTATTTAGAGCTTGTTAGTTTAACTTTCTCTAGATTGTTTTTTTTAAAAATGTTTGTCTGAATTTAGTGGTTGTGAAGGAAAGTGACAGCCCTAAAGACCATAGTTTTCCTCGCAGAATGGGCACGGGATGAGCTCCAGCAGAGTGCATTTCCTCATATTACCACCCTGATTTGACCTTGAATGACCTGTTGCAGGGCCCAGCAGAATTGGTTTTCCTATCTTTCCAGTCCTTGGCCTTTTTGCAAAGACTGACAGCTGGGCTGTGACAAATGTGGCAGGGCTTCTGGGAGGCTGATCTGTGTCCAGATCAGAGCCTGACTTCTTTCACATAGGCACAGTGTTATAGTAACCTCTCAAATACTAGGGACCTTGGTGAGCAGAGCTAATGAGACAGATCTCAGGGTGAGTATTTCAACACCAGCAGCCATGGAACTGCTACCTTTCCCAAAAACTCTATTATTACAGCTGTGCTTAGGTTTTAATAATTGCTGGGCCTTGTACAAACTCAGAGCAAGGCGCAGCAAAATGTGAGAGAATAAATGCTTAAAGCTACAACTCCTTCCACCAGATCTCTTTAATGAAGGAGCAGAGCCATGGGGACATAAAATAGCTTTCCCTATCATGGTTAAATATACAAATGGACTTGGCTGTTTCAGTGTCCTGGCTAGCACAGCACATTGATCCTGTGGTGTTTTGAAGGTGAATGATGAGAATCTGAACTTATGTCCAGCAAGTAGGTAATGACTCAGGAAGAAAATTTATATATTGCTGCTCCCTCGCATTTTAATATATTTTGGAGAGTTTTGAAAACAAGATCCCACTCCTGAATTTACTTTAGCAAAGACGTATTAAAGACCACATAATCACTTTTCTCAGCAAGGACTCTTCAGTTTAGGCACAGTGTCTTCAACCCTTGTGCTGACATTACCACTGGAGCTGGTGTGGTGGCCACTACAAAGAGTTTTTTGTTCACTCCACCTGCACCTCAAGGTGAATATGCTCTAATCCAGAAGCCAGGTGGTTTCATGGGGTTGGTGGTATCCTCCAGCTTATACAAGAAGCCCTACTAAATTTAGTAGTGCCACTGCAGAAAAGCTGCTAGAACCCCACCCGAAGTCAACTCATGGTGCATCAGTGTTCTTGAAATGTCATGTGCTATTTTCTTCCGGTGTAGGGAAGGAAGTGCAGAGCTGAACAGGACGATCAGACAGGTCATGGGATGGTCAGCAGTAGGGTCTTCATTCCAGCTGCATTGGAACAGAATCCTGCAGGAAAGCATGGCCTCTATTCCTGCACATCTCTGAATTATGAGTATTAGGCTTTAGTGGAACCCTTATTTTAATGCAACATTCAGTTCTTCCCAATAACATGTGATGAAAATCTGAGTATGGATTTTGATTTAATTGCCTGGAAGCATGGCTCTCAGCATTTTTTCTTCTGGGTATCTGGTAATTAAGAGAGAGATATTTAGGATCTGTTTTGCAACACCTTGCCAAATTTGGGTTTTTTAGATCCAGAAGGTATTTTGGGTCCATATTTGTAGAAAACTGCTCTCTTGTATATAGTCTTTTTGACATAATATCAGTGTTAGCAATGACTGGCGAAGAAACCACTATTATTATTCATTAACTCTGGTCTCTCAGAGGAACCATATGTGCAGAGCAGAGGGAAAAGAGTACTGTTGTTTTTTAATACTGAGGCACTGCTACTGATTAAGTGTTTCTTTATTTTTTTTTTTTTCTTTTTTTAAGAAAAAAAGAAATGGAAAAAAGGTGTTTTTCTGAAGCCTAAATGTCAGGAGAATTGATTTTCTCTAGGTGCCACAATGTCTTCAGAAAGTTTTAGTCCAGTGGGCCACAGTGATATCAGCCAACACTTGTTTTAAAGGATATCTGTAAAAAATTCATGGTTAGATTCTTGCATCTTAGGTCACAGGAGAGTGTGACTATTAACAAGTTCCAGCTGCTTGATGGAGTTTCACCAGCCATTTGTGGATCTTTA
>VXBC01005697.1:49316-127073 GCA_013399945.1 Ploceus nigricollis
TTTTTTTTTTTTTTTTTTTCTGAAGGTTTATTAACCCTTTAAATTTTTTTTTTTTTTTTTTAAGTTCCCATTAAATACTCCCTTTGTATCCATGCTGAGGAAGTCTTTAATTATATCAGTCAAAAAAAAAAAAGGAAGAAAAATAAGGGATAGTCCTGATTTTGCTCTCAGTTCTCTATGATTGTGCCATCTCTTCTAGTCATGTCTTTTTATATTTATTTTCTCTGCAAGGGGCCTGTTTTAATACTGCAGCAGATGATCTAAAAATGCGTGAGCTATGTTTTATTATACACAGGCCACATAATATGGATGAACGGCTCTCCTGGGCCAGCTGAGCTGCGCAGAGCAGCTCCAGTCAAGCCTCTCGCTCTTTCCCTTCCAGGTCCCTGCTGGAGCCTCAGCAGCCTCAGTGACTGTGGTGGCAAGGCAGCACTGTTCAGGAGTACCTGAGTTTAAGGAGGTCCAGCTGTGGCTCCTTGCAGTCTCATCCTGCTCCTCTGGCTGGAGCCAGTCCCGGCAGTTTGATGCCACCTAGGAATGGCTGTGCACCCTCCTCTGAGCTTCTCTGCTCCGTGTCACACAGCTGCCAGAGCCGGGGGTCAGAACTGGCCTGTCTGCTCTGCCTCCTTCACTGTTATTTCAGAACAGACACATGCCGGATGAGAAAAGCAAATAATAATGATGCTGTTTTTCTCTCTAAATTTAGGGGTCTAACATTTTGGCTTGAAAATCTTTGTTTGGAAATTTGGGGCCAGATCATGAACTGAGCAAACACAGTGACTTACTGTAATAGTGTGTTTGAATTTAAATGAAGGTAGGCAAAGGGATTTCTTCATTTAAAGTCACAGTATTCAGAAAATGAGAGTCCCCTCAAAGATGCATACCATGAAGAAACTGCAAGAAGAACCTTTTACCAAGTGATTATTAGTAGCAACAAAAATATGTAAATTCTTTCCTGTAGATTTGGTGTTTACCATACTTTTGTTTATCTTACTGCACACAAAGCCTGAATACCCTGAAAATATATATATATGTATATACACATAGCTACATCAGATTCATGCACATGTGTACTTACTGTGTATATATATCTCCATGCACATACAAAAACACACACATATATATACACACAAATATACATATACCTATATATTCTGTACAGAATCATGTTCTATGGTTCATCATTCTAGGTAAAGGAGATAAACACAGGAGAAAATAACATTTTAGTCAGTACCTACTCAGGATTTTATAGGAAATCTGGGGCATTGCCATGACAATTCCAGAAATGGTTAGTTAATATCTTTTGTGTTCTTGTAAACACCTACTCATTTACTGCAGCAGCCCTGAAAACTTATTAAGAGCACTCATTCAGTCCAAATATACTTGGAAAACTCAGAACAACCTTCCTTCTTCTGTATAATTTTTGTTTTCTCGACATAAATGCGAATTGATACAAAGAAATAAGTCCTAAATACCATTAAGCTCTGCATGTCTGCAAAGTTTGGTGTGAAATAGGAAATGCACCTGGAACTTTGTGGCTCTTATGTAAAATTAATAATAAATTTTTTTTGCCAACATCAATATGTTTATATTATGGTCATGGGACTGTCTCTGATGCCTAAATTATTTAAGACATTAATTTTTTATCTCTGCTCAAGCCTGCTGCATAAAGTTGCTGAGTTCTGTATCAAAAGTGGTGGTTCAAATTGATATTGCATTTTAATTAAAGTAGTGTTAGGACACATCTCACAGTCTTTACTCAGTCAGAATGTACGGGAGTAGTGAAAACTTTCTTTCCCTCTGCTCTCTGTGTTTCCTGACACTTTTAGGTTGTGCCACTTACGGCTAAGACACAGGAGAGAAGGTGGGGGCTCACTTTCATTTCCTGCTGCCTCCAGTTATGTGCTCCTCCTTGGTGCTCTTGGGTTGGGTGTATTTCATGTGTGGAAAAACCCAAAAGACAAACAGATGACTGTAAATTACTGATGGGTCTTCTGCTTCTTCTTGTTCTAGCGAACACACAGACCTTACCTCCTTTTAGGTGAGAGGATTTGTTAAAAAAATGAAAGTAGGGATTTGTCACTAGCAGAGGAAAAGATTCAAGAGCCTAACCTTCCTCATGGAAACACTAGCTAGCATCTGGGAAGTTCCCAATAAGGCAGTTGTTCTGGAAAATAATGAGACCAAACAACAATTTTTTTTCCCAATAAAGCCCCCGCCATCCCAAATAAGTGGCCTGGGAGCTCTAAAAAAAGCGCTCTTATGATACTTTGAGCCACACTGACTTAAGGCACTGACTTGAGATATTTGAGTTTGAGTGATGCTGGCTCTTAGAATGTATTGCATATGTACTTTTCTTATTCTGCTGGTGTCTGTGGTGCAGAGGAAGAGCTGAGTAGCCTCAAGAGGGCCAGTTAACCTGAGCAGCATCTCCCTACCATGGCTCTGAGGGATGAAAGCTCTTGGCCATGTAATTGCCTGAGCTGTCAGAGCTTAAGAATTGTGGTTAATCATCAGTAATTGACTATTGATAAATTAATAGCTCAAGTATCTCCCATGTGCCTTTTGTTATCATATTGAGCCTGCATTCTTCTACACTGCATCATTATCTTAAGTTTATAGATATTTAATTCTACAAAGGATAGCTACTTGTTACTATATCTAAATAAAAAGATATGATTTCCTATCGTCAAGTGGGTTAAACCTAGCTGAACACCAGGTGCCCACCAACACACTGTATTGATCCCTCACCAACTGGGTGGGAGAAAATATAAGAAAAGTTTTCTAGGTCAAGATGAGGACAGGGAGAGATGATAATACCTGTTACCATCATGGACAAAACAGACTTGACCCAGGGAAATTAATTTATTACCTGTCAAATCAGAGCAGAATAATGAGAAATAAAAGCAAATCTTAAAACACCTTCTTCCCGACTTTCCCTTCATTTTGGGTTCAACTTTGCTTCTTGATTTCTCAACCTCCTGTCAAGCACCTCAGGTGGTCAGACAATGGGAACTGTGGTCATTTCACCACACATGTCTCTGCTTCTCTTTCTTCCTCAGGGGAAGTACTTCTCACACTTCCCCAGTATGGATCCCCTCCAATGGGAGACAGTTCTCCACAAAATTCTCCAGTGTGGGACCTTCTCTCAGACTGCAGTTCTTCACAAACTTCTCCAGTGTGCATCTTCTCCTTGGGCTGCAGGTTCATCTCTGCTCCACCATGAACATCCATCAGCTGCAGGGGGACATCTGGCCCACCATGGTCTTCACCATGGGCTGCAAGGGAATCTCTGTCCTGCTGCCTGGAGCATCTCCTCCCGCTTTTGCTTCTCTGACCCTGGTGCCTGATGCTGGTGTGTTGCTCTCACATACTCTCTCCTTTTTCCAGCTGCAGTTGCCCTTGTACATTTTTCCCCTTTTGTTAAATCTGTTATTCCAGAGGCGCCACCACCATCACTGATGGGTTCAGCCTTAGCCAGCTGTGGCAGGTCCGTGTTGGAGCCAGCTGGCATTAGCTCCACTGGACACGGGAGAAGCTTCTCCCAGTTTCTCGCAGAAGCCACCCCTATAGTACCCCTGCTACCAAAACCTGGCCACAAAAACTCTACTCTATTGTTACCTTACACAATTATGACAATCTAGCAGAGATTAAACAAAGGTTTAGCAAAAAAATGGACAAAATGGGCAATAGCCTCCTGGTCATCAGATAATGTCTGATCCGACTAAACAAGCTAAAACAAAGGTTCAGACAGGTGAAGACAAATTCAGATGATGACAGGGTTGCCCAGAGAAGTCATGGAGTTGCCATCACTGTGGGTGTTTAAGAAATGACAGGATGTGGCACTTAGTGCTATGACTTTCAGTTGACAAGCAGTGCCAGGTCAAAGGTTAGATGTGATGATCTTGAAGTTCTTTTCCAAACTAATTGTCTCTATGATTCTATGATTGTCATGCCTTTTTTCTTGCAAGCTTGTGCATTTATCTGCAACTTATCTCCCTAGAAAATACATTTTCTATGTCTGACATTATCTGATGTCTTCCGTAGTCTGCTTTCCTGTATCTGCAATGTCTTTCTCTCATGAATTCTCTTTTGTAGACATGTTTCCAGACAGATGCAACTGCTTGCTAAAGATTCTTGGATTAAATTAGAAATCCTTTTAATTCTCTGGATTTAATACACATTAGGCTTTGTCTGCCGTACATCTGATGGTGAGTAGTCAATGTGTTTATCCATTCTTGATGAACATGAATTAATTCAGATAACTGTTACTCCATAAAAAACAAAAGGAACCTCAGATACAGCCCAGGCTCTGCCTTGAGACATTCCCCACAGATGTATGCCATGTAACTCATTTTACAGACTTTAATTTATGAAGTTTTTACAATACTTCTGCATTTTTAACATAAGAACAGATTTTAATATCTAGATTAAATCTCTTGCTGTAATTAATTCCTGCTGTATTCAGCCTATTCATCATGGATGTGGAGAACGACACATCCCCTTCCACCTTGATGTACTCTTTTCCAAGGAGGACTGTTCCAGTATGGCTATCTTTACAGACAGCATGTAGGAATCTGGGGACAGGACTGAAACTCCTGTAACACGTTAGGTAGTTGTTACCCATGGGAGCATGTTGCCCATCTTCTGTAGGTGAATGGTCTCTGTGATTCTGTATATCCAAGTCTTCAGCCTGATGGCAAGAGTCAAAGTGCGCTGGAATCAGTAGCAGGTTTAAGCCTTTACTGACTTAAGGGGCCTAAAAAAAATAAAGAACCCGTACTAGTGTTGACCTCTAACAGATGGTAGCCAAAGGACTGCTACAGCAAACACTGTGACATTAGAATCACATCTGGCTTGGCAGTGCTGGAAGGAACTATACGAAATCCTATATAAAACCCTGAATGTCTGTGAATGTTTATAACTTAAAAGTTAGTGCAGGCTCTGAGACTGCTTAGACTGACGGATAGCTGTCTGAACACACTGGAGGAGAACTGCTCTTCTGCCAGTCTTATCCTCTGTCTGGTTACTAGCACAGACACCTTCCCTCCTCAGATCAGTTATTCCAGATCTCTGCTGCTGTGTGAAAAACATGTTAGGAAAGGGGTTTTTCAAGCTGCAGACAGTTTTTTCCCCCCCTGTCCTATGGTTGAAGCAACATGCATTTTTTTACAGAATACCTGACCCATAATTTCTGACTTTTGTCAGAAAATTTTCCTTCACATATGAATAGCAAGATATGAGCTTATCCTTCGTTTTTCTTAAAATAGCATAGGTGTAAAATATTTGTTAATCCTCTGCAATTACTGTATCGAGCAGGGCTTGAGTTGCTTCTCAGTGAAATCATAATCACAAATATTTCTTGTATTACATTATGCAATATGAAAGCTCTTGCTAATTCCTTGTCTCTGTGGAATGGGCATGTGTTTTGGCTATGTAATCTCAAAGTTCAAGACTAGCATTTTTCTGATTCTTGTTGTCCTGCATCTTATAATCTGAGTATTTAAGAGTAGCATGTTTATTTATATATGTTGCTGCTAATCCAAACTGTCTGCTAAACTAATCCCTTGTTAAAATGAAATCAAGTCAGCTATTTTAGATTACAAAGTTAAAACAATAGCTCAGCCAGACACTTCACACATCTGTTTTACTTTTCCTGAATAGGTATGCAGCTTTTCTTACATTCTTTCTCAACAAAAGTGCCACCAATTAGCTATACTTTTCTTTCATTTTTCTTTTGTGACCTAAGTCTTGTTTTCTTGGTTCTTTTGCTGATTACTTTTGAAATGCTGTCTTTTTTACATGTTTGTTTTCTTTCTCAGTAATACATTTTAAAATGGATAAAAATTTCATGCTTATTACTTGTTAATATGTTATCATACTCTATTACCCAATTTCGGACCAGAGGTAATTCCAATGTGGGAAATGCCAAAATAATACATTCTTGGAGATGAGATCTTAGACAGATATGCAAACCCAAAGTAGGCTTTGATTTACTTACAGTCTGCAGGAAATGAAGCATTACCGTCAATGTGGTACATAGAGATTTTAACTGAAGATAACTTTATTTCCAGTTTTACCTGCTGCTTTGATTTAAAGTACTTTTCACATCATCTAATTTTTCGTAAGCTTTCACATGTTTAAAGTTTGGCTTTTCTTAAAGGATTGTATAAGTTTTCATTTTGTGCAGAAACCCCCTCTCTTATTTAGTGTATTTGCCAAGCACTTTAAAATTACATCAGGTGAGGGTTGCTCCAGCCTCCTGAAGCCAAAAATGTAGAACAATGGGGTTTACCTCACCACTTTTTAATAAACCGTTTTTCGGACTGGTATTCTGAGAGGATGCCACTGCTTCAGCCAAGGTAACCTTCAGGCCCAGTTTGATTGATATAGTTTTATTTATCCACTTGTTTCATCAGCCCTCTTTGAAAGCTGAAGAAGAAGCAGGCTGATCCCATCTCAGTCTTATGTTTAACTTTACATCAACTACTTGGAGATTATCAGCTGAGAAATTTTCAGGGCTCACCTCCCCGAGAAACACAAGTGACTGTGCATCACGGACAGGTGGGAAAAGTTATTACTTTCTTTATACCACAGAGAAACTAAGGCACAGAGAAATTGTATAAGGTAATTTCAGACTGCTCTTTAGCACAGCGATGTAGCACTCTATCACTCTGTGATGTGGTCAGAAAGCTGGTCCAGCTTGTCTCCCTGAGCTTGTGGGAACCACATCTATGTTCTGAGCACAACTTTCAGCATCCCTCCTGAGGGTAAATGTCTGATGCCACTGAGAACAGTTCCTTGTGGGTGCTCATGGCTACACATTTGACTCACATTCCTTGCAAGTCTTCTAGCCCCCATGCCCAAATCCCCATGCTGGCTTGAATGGTGGCATGTGGTCTCCCACATTATTAATAACACATGCAAACAGGCTTTAAATTCTGCAGGATCTTATCCAGACACATAGTTGCAGCCCTGGATTCAGAAACAACTCTGTAGTATTCACACAAACTACTACATGAGGTGTGAAAACACTCCTCACCTTCTCAAAAGGGGGCCAGGAAGGCATGGCCAGCATGGGCAGGGACTGCACAGCCTCTCTGTCAAAGGTCTCCATCTCCTGTGGTAGCTCCTTAGCTGCTACCCTGCAACTGCCTCTGATATGAAGTCACAGTTGTTGGCTCCAATCTTGCCAATACACTGGGGGTGAATAAGACAGGAGATTGCATCGAGCTCATTATTCTTCTCTCTAATGAAGCCCAAACCCTACAGAAATCGTTAGAGAGTGACCTTGTTAAGTCAGTGGTCTTTAAACCGGGGCATCAAGACATCTTCATATCTTCTGCTGTTTTGTGAGAGTAGGAGGCTCTGAGTAAAGTCAATGAGAGGGACAAACAACTCCACAATGAAGCTCAGCTAGTCTCTAATGATAACTTTGATGTCTTCATGCCTCACGTGCAAGAAGCCAGCAATCCCTTCTGGCTGCTATCTCTCAGGGTCTGGCTGGAGTGACTGCCCACCATGACAGACAAAACTGTCAAGACATATAGTTAGATTTTTCTGCCTCCTGTATTTCAGTTGTTCTTGGTTGGAAGAGTGACTTCAGCGAGTCAGTGGTGTCACAATGATATCCAATTGATACACCTCCCCTTCAGACCTGCACACACATCCTGGGTGGCAGTTCCAGCAGGCAGAAAGGCAAATTAGTCCCACACAGGACTGTCACCAAGGTCATGAACTGAGCCAGTGCCACAGTAGAGGCCGATGGGATCACCCTCTCAGTGTGTTAAAGCTGAGTTTGACACTGAGAACACATGTGAAAATCAGCAGGAGTTTGCCTGTGTAATTTTTATAAATTTGCTAGTGCACAAGGAGGCTGTATAGCCTGGATCAAACTCTGCTGTCACACACTGTTTCAGGCCATGTGTCTCCCAGCACCTTCCCAGTGTCCTTCCTCCACTAATCCTCTAAAACCTACTTAGATCTCTTCCCCAGCAATGGGAATCACTGCCTCAGCTGTCTCTCCTGACAGCTACATCTCAGCTACTCAATGCTCTCTCTGTAGGTGATGGAAACAACCACACACTTATAGCATGTGGTTCATATGACTTCTGTTTTTGGAGGAAATTAATTTGGTCTTATAAGTGCCCATTTTCTTTTCATCAGCTTTAACAGGAATTTAGGGTTGCTTGCTCTGACATAGAGATTTTACTTTGGAAGACAATTAATACTATTTCAGCACTCTGAATGTGAAAAACATCACACAGAACCTGTATAATGATGGAGTTTTTTTGTGAAGGATTGTTAAAGTACATGGCAAATTAAAGTGTGCAGTGTTTTGTAACCTAGAAAACTTTCTGGATGGGCTGTTGTCTACTTTTCTGTTATCCCTGTACTGTACAGGCATATTCAGTCCTTAATGAAAACTGTGCAACTGGATCAGGATATTAATAATATGTCAATCTGCTTAAAAGGGGTAGAGGAAAATTACAGCAAGTCTGCCATGCCCTGTTCTATTGACCTTCTCTTTTCATCAGTAAAAGCAGCAAATAAGAATTAGCAGGGGGTTATCTTATCATGTGCTAACTCTCTTGCTGGAGAGGAAGATATTTGCCTAGCTTAATAAGCAAGTATGTAGTGTTAGTTCTATGAAGAAACAGGTTTTGAGAAAGACCATAGCATTGGTCTTTCTTCTGATCATAATGCCCAGGTGCCTCTGGGAACTGCAGCAAAGAGTTGCTGCCAGCATCCTGTGACCAGCAAATACATTGAACTCATAATGTGTTTCCTGCCTGTGATAAGTGCATATGCAGTAACTGACCAGGTGATGTCCCAGCCATGCTTTTGCTGTGACATCCATTAAAACTAACAAGTGAGTCAGTCCTAGATAATATGCTCAAGGAAATACTGTATTGGTGGTTTGTGTTAGAATAATGTGATCGATTTCTGACATTGATAAAAACAGGTTCTAGTATGCCATTTCGGACAACTGTGCCCAAATATTAGCCCTGATTGTTGGCATAAGTCAAATTTAAAACACTTTGTATTACCTTCTTAGACATATCCGTTGCTCTTGTAATACAATTTTACATTGTCAAGAACATATAAACTGAAGGATAGTGGACATGAAAAATTCAGTGATTCCTGTATTCCATTTTTAAAATCAGAAATATTTTTCACTTTCCATATTATCTCTTTTTCAAATCTCTTGATACTTTGGTGATTCCCAGTGCTGCATGGTCTGCTTTTTTCATCCATGTTTCCTCCCTAGGCAGTGCTAATATGATAAGAAAATGTGAAAATGGCTTTCTAAGCTGCAGTGTTACCAAAAAAATCACAAAGATATTTTAGAGCTCAATTTCTGTTAAATGGTTGAACATACCCACGGGTCACAAAAAGTTCTGTAACAAAGTACGCAGCCTCGAATAGATGAAGTGGGCAAACCTCCAGATCCTAAACTAGAGGCCTTCCTACTGACTGCTTGTCTCTCTGGGAAACACTGAAGCTATAACTAAGAGAAGTAGGGAAGGGACAACCAACATTACCCCAGACTTCTGACAGTTACACAAAGCAAACTGAGCTTCATGAGGGGTATCAGCAAAGAAAGAGCTGCAGTAAATAGCTGTGACCAAATCTGTGAGGGCAATCTGGCAATGCTTTGCATCACCAGCATGCCATATAGGAGCTGGAGGTCTTTCTGCCTGGCAATTTTTGCCTGGCAATTTCTTCTTGGTGTCTTTACATGATGTAAGTGCAAGTAGGTCCCTGAGGCACTCATGGCATGCTCCAGTGTCTTCTACTGTGCATGCTGTTGGTTCTCAGGGGCTTCAGGGGAGGCATATTGCAGTGGTTAGCTTGATTGAAGGCAACGTCTTTCACCTTGTCCAAAACTACAGAGTTGAGTCCTTAGTTTATTCCTTATGTTTACTGATTTGTTTGTCTTTTTTTACATGAAGGATTTTTTTTCCTATAAATTTTGCTAATTGAAAAGCTGATATTAAGCTGGGGTTTTTGCTAAATCCCATCCTTTAAAAAAAAGAAAAAAAGAGCAAAAGACACTCTTTATAAGAAGAGGAGGGCACTGCATGGGATGGGGGTAGGGAAGAAGGAGGGAGAAGGAGGAGGAGGAGAAGGAGGAGAGAGGGTTGTGCAGATTTCCTGCCCACACTTCAAAAGGGGCTCTCTTCTCCTGTATTATTTCCTTTCCCATTAGCTTCACTTTGTTGGCTTATGGTTCCAAAATGCACCAGGAGTCAACTCCAGTGCAAACCTGATATTAAAAACTAACAGGCTAATGCCAGGGAAAACACACTCTGCTCCTGGTTTCAAAGACAGATTTTCTTTTTTCATAAGTGCAGCCATGCTTTTCTAATAAAAATTCATTAAACAATGGTTATGAAAGATGAAGGGTGGGGGAGGGGGAAAGGATATAATCAAGTGAGTCCCTTTGAACTCACTTGAAAAAATACAAAAGCAAACAACCAAGCTGTTAGTGTCACACGTTTCCCTTATGAACAGAGGGGCCTATCCAGGTTTGCTCACAGTCCAGGGAATAAAGATGAGTTAGGCACCTTATCTAAATCTCCCCCTCCAAAAACTGTCGGGTTTCTATTCTATAAACATGGATATGGAGGCTCTTTTGTGTTGCTTCAGTTTACATTATTGTGGGTCTAAACGAGCCTCGTAGAAACTGCTTAATTCGTTTATGTAAAGTAAAAACAAATGTAGAAGCCCTCGCTATTTTTTATTGTTAACATCCCATTGGGAGGCAGGAGAGTAAATATTTTAGAAGTTTAAAGCAATCTACTTAAGCTTAATAATAATGCTGGGTTTCAAGTAACAGAGAAGACTACAAGTCACTGGAAGATCAAAGATTATGCTGAGTTTTATAGCAAATCTGGGCAAAGATCTCCTGGGAGGGGTAAATCTTCAGAACTCTCCTTTCCCAGTCTTTCATGGTGATTGTTTGACATCTATGGAACAAGAAAGTGAGGAAGAGAGCATTCAGGGAGTTCTCCCATGTCCAGAGTAACAGAAGGCTAAAAAACTGAAGGAATACTGACTTTTTGGCTAGTTTAGATCTGAAAAATTATTAAAAAAAAAAAAAAAAGGCAAAAAAGCAAAAGAAACATAAATGGGTCAGAAATACCCTTTCTTTTCCTGGGTCAGTTTGTAATCTCAGGTTAACTGACTTTTGAGTGAGTCATCTCTAAATAAGATTTTTGGAAATTTTCATGGGTTTATGTTAAGCGCTTGTGCTTTTCAGCAAATATTCAGAATCATTTTCAGACTCATCTGTTGAGAGACATTAGACACTCTTTACACTCTTCCCAACAATGCTGCCTCTTTCATCTGAAATGAGAAGAGTGCTACATTTTGGGCCATGGGCATGACTGCACATTAAAAAAAAAAAAAACAAACAGGGAGAAAAGACACAGAGCAGAAGAACTGATAATGAGTGATGCCACAAAACAATACTGTAATATCAGGTACGTGTGTCTGTGGATGTGTTCAGGGGATTGATATTTAGAGAGTATAATCAAGAGTCTCTAACGTAGGAACAGAAACTGGGCCACATTATTTTCCCATGGCTGACAAACTTTCCACTGGCCTGGCTTCCAACTATGAAAACACTGGAGTCCTCAGCCGTTACACCAAAGCTTGTAAATTTCCTAATGAATATTTAAAATAACCCTATGGAGTTTTTTAATGTTAATGTATTTCAGCCTTTGACTAACACGAATATCCTACAGGGTTACCATCGTGTTTAGCTACATGGTTAATTCCATTCTTTTATTTAAATGCTAAAATATAGCGCCAGAGAAAAAAATAATAAATCTTTGTTTCATCTTCTCCTGGTGTACATTTTATGTTATTGTTTGATTTTTTTTTTTAATGCCACAATGAAGCTCCAGACACAGAGCAGATGCACACAGCCAGTTTCTTTCTAGGCTGTCTTACAGCACAAAAGCGACGTGCACTCCCCCCACCCTCCAAAACGCAATTATTGAAAATCAATACCATAATAATGGCAAGCAGTGTTGTGTTTTTCCTTGATAGCCAATTATGAGCAATTTACTAAAGTTGTCAACTCGTGGCAAAACAAATAGTGTTAATAGTATAGATTTCATAAAGACCTATCTGTCTTGTTATTGCTGCAGTCTGAGCGGTGTTCCAAGTTCAGGCTGGTAATGGAGCAATAACTCACGCAGCCATGGAGAGAGTACCATCACCAACACTGGATGCCTTTGGAGCAGGGGGACTGAGCACTGCTGCCATGCAATATGTCCAAATGTGATTCCCTCCTCGTAAATAACCACCGGCTTTTTATCAGAAAGTTGGGTGACTGCAATACCTAGAAACTTCTTGAGTGTTTTTGGGGTGTTTTCAGTGTGATAAACTGTTGTGGTATTTTGAGAAGAATTTTGGGACTGTGAAGTTAATGCTCTGTTTTTGATTGCTGACTTCAGGCCTGAATGCAGGCAATTCAAGTCATGTGTTTGCATAGTATCTATCACAACAGGAACTTCTCAATGCTACTGGCATGCCATTATGAGCCAAAGTGATGTTAATGCAGTAGATGAAAAGTTTGGTATCAAATCAAACAGATTTCTTTCTGTTGATGACAGTTTTCCTAAGCCAAGTTCTGTCAAAGTGCTTTAACTGCAGGAAGATGTGTCTCATTCATTGCAGCAAACATGACAGACTCCACCTTCTTTAGAGACACAGAGCTGATCCTGGCATTTCACACTCACAAATGAGTTCTCACAAAGCAAGGCCACATCTTGCTTTTTTGTGACAGAAACGGGCAGCAGAGAGAAGGGAAATAAAAAGCTCTGTGTATCTGAGGTATTATCACCACGGGAAAAGGTGTGAAGGGGGCAAGATCCTTTCTCTGGTCCATGGAAAATTCCCAGAAATGAAGGATGATCATGTGGGGTCATGCTGCGTATGTCTGCACAGCTGAGGTTCACAATGAGTGGAGTTTTTTCTTTATATCCTTACAAGTGTGCTAAAATGTATTCTGGTGCCAGCCAGAATGCTGAGCATGCTGGTGCCAGCATGCTGAGAGGAGGCCCACCTCATGGCTGACCTGTACAAGTGGCCCATATTCCCACTGAGAGCTCCTGGAGGATGGGCAGGACTGCAGTGAGCACATGCCCACCCAGGCTGAGCTCAGCCCTTTATTTCAGTCCAGGCTCTGAGTTAGAACCTGAACTATAAAGCTTGGGTCCAGCCCAGATGATGAATTAAAAAGCCCTTTGGGGCCTGGGAATTCTGCCTGTACTCAGGTTTCTTTGTGTTCCAGCTCAGCTGTCCACCTCTCTAGGAAGTCACCATTCCTAGTCCCAAGCTTTGCCTCTGTGTAGGTGCAAAAACAAGGTGTGGGAACACAAACCAGTGTCAGCAACTGTTTGCTCCTGTGAATATACTAAGGACAGTTGTCCACAGAGAGTTTTCAAGCTGTGTCCATCTTCTGATCTCTAAGAAGCACATAAACCCAGAAGAGTAAGGTGTTGCTCCAGGAACAGAGGGAGAGGAAAAACAAGACTTCTTGTAAGCTCCAACTCTTCCTTCCCTCTCAAAGATGTGTGCATGTGTGTGTGTATATTTAGTATTTAAATTAACTTCCATTTTTATCCCTTCCCTGCTAAGCACTGGAGGAGTGGCACTGGCCTTCCACTTGCAAGGAGCTGGCAACAGCTGTGTCTGGTGCAATGTCTGCCACACACATGTGGTGCTCCCTCATGACTGTCTGGTGAGGGTCTGAAGACAGCAGCAGCACTTGCTGGCAGTTTTTAGACACTGATCTGCTTTCTTTTAGTGCATCCTGGGCTTTGGAGCAAATGCATGCTCCACTCTCCCTCCCTAGGAGAAGCTGTAAGTGGAAAAAGGGTGTCTGTACTGGGAACTCACTCCAAATGCTCCCTTAAGCTGCCTTGTCTGTTTTAATCTGCAATCCCCTTTTCCACATACTGGAACAGCTGCTCTACTGCAAACTCCAGCAGGTGCTCATGGGGTGCCTTTAAACGCCTTAAAGTGTTTCTCTGCTGGAGACTGTGAACACCTCCTTTGCTGTAATCCCATCTGTGTGTGATGGGGGGGGTAGTTGGTGTCCTAACTTTTCTGGACACTTTTAGCAAGAAAATCTTTCTGGAAAATAAAGGGTTGATTTCTTTTCTTTGTGCCTAGTCTGTTTCTAGCTAAGCTAAACCTGGCAAGCAAATTTTAGGTGCCTCTTTAAGCATTTGCAGATCTCACTAGCAAAGAGGAGGAAACTGGTTTTGGTAAAATAAAAAACAGCCTGCATGTAGTGCTCACATCTCTGCTCTCTAAAGATAGTTTCATAGAAGAGTAGAGAGAGGACAGAAAAGAAAACAATTTCTATTCCTGTCCCTTGTTTTTCCATGTAGAATGCAGTGAGAAATTGTTTACTTAGAATCATTAGTTAATTAGACACTAGTGAGGATTGTTTGGCCCTAATAGCCAATGGTATGCACCTGTGTCTGGACTCCCTGCAGAGAGGGAGTCACGAGTTAGTTACAGTTACAGTAGTTAGATATGATAGCTAGAAGTAGGATGTAGTTTTAAGAGCTCCTCTTTAAATATATACTAATGTATTGAAATATAGTTATAATAATAATAAAATATTCAGCCTTCTGAATTAAACTCAGAATCATCTCTTCCCCGCACGAGCCAACCGCAACACCTGCACATGGAGGAGAAATTGGAAAAACTTTCTATGTCAGGTTTAAGGTCTGTTTGAAAGCTGAGGTTTGAAACTAATAGTTTACTAGAAGTATGGTAGTGCTGAAACCATGCTGAAACTCTGTTCCGTGAAGTTTCTTCACTAGCAGACAAAAATTCTAGAAACCTTAAGGGATTTCTATTATCTTGGGTTTTAGAGGAAAGAGAGCTGGAGTTCTTGGAGTCTTGTCATGCTGGATTTTTTGTGACTCTGAAATAGAAAGGGAAGTATCTCATTACTTAACAGTGAATGGATGAATGTGGGAATTTATTTAGCAGATCAGAGCGATCTCCAAAGCCATTTAAAGAGATGAAGTGAGAAAGAACAACCTCTTCAAATGATTTTATAGACGAAGCTCAGTGAGACAATGTTAATGAAATTTGGCCAAGATGCTGTCACTGATGCAGCTCTTCTTGAACAAAGAATCCTATGATCTTTAACTGATCATAAGTTGTCAAAGGCAAAAAATAGTTTTGCCAACAACAACAGGTGAATAAACTGAAGATGTGTCACCAATGAACTTTGCATTACTACCAACATCATTTTTCGAGTCATGACCAGAGCAGCAAGGTAAGTGTGAGTCATGAGGAACACAAATAGTTTACTAGATCTTTTCCACACACACGCCAGTGTAGAGAGTCTAGAGAAAACTTCAGATCAAAAATGGAAGATCAGAAGACCTGGGAAGGAAATACCTTCTATAAAAATCCATCAGTTTGGAAAATGTTGCTGTTACTAGTCACTACATCTCTATCTATTAGTAGATGAAGGATTTTGTTACTGTTTTTCTGTAACTTTCTCTTGAGATTTCTTGCCTGAAAATCAGGTGGCATATTGCTGATCCTTGTCGATCAGTTCTCTCTGCTTCCACATCTATAGGACAGTTGTCCCTCTTGGCTTTTCTCCAATGTCTGCTCCATGATGCTATAAGAAATATTCACAATATCTCACTCTAGGTCCTTAATATGCATATTAAATTAGTAGCACAGACTCATGTTTCCTTCTGTGGCCTACTCTAGGTGGTCAAACAGAATATGAGCCCCAGTCAGATGCTGTGAATGGTCCTCTGGAGCAACATGTCTCTCCTTGTCTGCTGTTTACAAAAGCATTCTAGAACTTCTATTTTGGTGCCTCAAGTTTGCAGGCCAGTGTGAGTAAACTTTCTCTGTAAGTTGTGTGCTACTAAACCCAGCTCACCAGTGATCTAGTCTGTGAAAGGGTGCTGCTGGTAATGCACCGTTTGGAAAAAAACCAACAGTAAAACTCTTTGTCTGGAGTAATTTATTTCATACACTGCCTCTTTTCTGGCATGCAAATTGTGTGTTAATAGCTTGCAGTTTTCTCACATTTGCTGGTTATATGAAACTATTGTCTGAATAATTTCTATGAATAATTCTTCATCTGTAGGTATTTCACACTCATTTCACTGCGATTATTTGAAAACTGAAATTAATCTTTCAAGCTGAGTTAGTTTTTATTGGTCACATAGATCATAAAATGTATTTATTTTCATGGAATTGACCATTGAAATGTATTGTGCCATGAAGAAAGACATTTGGGTGCATGATGAGCCAATCTCATCTGCTTGTAGGTTCTGTTTGGTTTGTTTGAGTGAACTATCATTCACAGAAACAACCATAGTGTTAAAGAAACTCACCAGTTCACCTAACACAGCTCCCTGCAATCTCAGGGAAACATATAGTAATTCAAAAATTTGAGTAATAATTCAAATACTTACAGATTTTTAGGGTATAAATTAGCTGGGAAAAATTTTTGTTATGCTTTTGATCAAGTTGCAAGTCCTGAAAACATTAGGCACTTTCTTGTGGACCTTCTATTTCTCCTAAGTCTGGTGGATGTTGCATGTAGAAAAGTCAGAGACAAAAAGAAAAAAGGAATATAAGAAAGGCGGGATGTAAAACTGGAAGGAGTCTCAGGTCCCTGCCATCACCAAGTATAGGCAATATTTTAAAGAGGAAAAGTTAAATATTTATAAGCCTTAAAGAACAGTTTATTTTGGATTAGTTTTGCATATGAAAGTTTGGGTTGGTTTCTTTTTATCTCAGGAGGCTCTACTGTGCCTGTTAGTCACTTCTCTGCAGGAGTAGCCCAAGGAACATCCTATTTCTTTTGTGAGTAAACTGCAAACATTCATATCAGCTGGCTGCTTCTTGTCCAGAAGTAATACCATGTGTGGGAGTCCAGTTTAATATTTAAGGATTTTTTTCATATCAGCAGTACCATGCTGTATGGCATATTCTCTTCATTCACACTGGAGAAGTATTTTTTTTTAATGTATGGTAGTGCTAGTGAATACTCAATGACAGAAATCTTTTATTCCAGCCTTCAAAATGTTTATCATCTAGTAACAAGCAATCAACAATTCAGTATCATCTACACCTCATCCAATTAAAATCCTGGAAATAAATTTTTATGAATCACTATTTAATTAACCAATTCAGACTCTTGTTTCTGAAAAGCACCCAGGTCTTAAAGGTTCAGTGTCTGTCTTTCAAATGTTTTGAAATCTCCACCGTACTATTATGAATGTTTCCACTGTGTACCATGGATATAACATTTCTGTGCTCACTACCTATCTTGTCTGGGTCCTAAATGCAATGTTACTGTAAAGCAAGGAGAGTTTTGGATGTGAGTTTTAGTTCTCTTTTTATTCACTGACCCCCAGCAGATGGCTGGCTGCACAGCACAGTCCAAGACAGTAGGTTATGGCAGTGCTATTGCAGAAATGTATTTGGAGCAGTATGCCTTGTCCAAACCCACAGGTTTGCTGAAATAGTTGAGCAATACTGGGGCAAACATACCTGCTGTGGAATGTCAGGAAATCATAGAACTGAAGGGACTATGTTGTCTGTCTCATTCTGGTGTGTGTTTATCTAAGTTGCAGTGATGCTAACTCTTGTCAAACAGTCTGTTCTGGTGCTCCACAGTCCCTGCTGTTAGAAAGAGACTCCTGGATATATCTTGGATCCTTCCATCCATTATTTCTGCCTACAATTTGTAAGTTCTTAAGCACAAGTCTGAGGGAGAGATTATCCTCTTTTCAGAGGAGAACTTTTACATGTTTTGAGGCCCTTACTGAGTTTCTTCTCATGTTTATTCCCTAAGTACTTCAAGTTCCTTCAGCATTTCCTTCGTTTCAGATTATGTCCCCTAGATTCTCATCTCTATTAGTCTTTAAATTATACCTTCTTACAGTGCCTGAATAACAGATTCTTGTGGTGACTTTAAAGAGGCTGACCTGGAACAGATGCTAGACAGTGTTAAAGGAAAAAAGTAGGTATTTATTGAAAAGGCCTTCAAAGGATACACCTTGGGCAGTACAAGAGTCTGGTCGTGGCTACATCCAAGATGGATTGAAGACGGACACAAGATGGACGACTGGTCACAAGTTTTCACACTTTTATAAGTTTTGGTCCATTTACATATTGGGGTCAATTGTCCAATTACAGATTCAGGTTATGAAGTCCCATCCTCTCAGGTTGCTTTCCTCAATCCACTGTTGTTTATGCTTCTTGAGCCTAAAGCTGCAATGGGGCCCTTGGTTCTCAAGCTGGAAAAAGATTGTTTGGTCTAACTACCCTGTGAAGAGAACTTGCTAACACTTTACATGAAGTTCAGAGTCACACACTAAGGCAGTACAGAATCTAAAAAATATGAAAGCTAAAACTTAAGGCATCAACTTGACTACTAATGTGAAAAGAATTGGAAAACTTCATCTTGTGAACAGTGGGTTTTTTTGTATAAAGTCTGGTACTTTATACAAGATTGGCATGATGTTGTTACCCTGCTGCTAATTCAAAGATAATTTGTGATAGTATTACTAATAACTTCTGAATTAAACCACTGCCAGTTTCTAGCTGAGTGTGCTTGAGTAGCTTAGCTGATACGTAGCCATTCACTCTATCATGCTGTACCTATCTTCTACAAAACATTGCCAAAATCATTACAATTTCCTTTAACTATGCATGAGCACAGCTAGACGGAATATTTGGTATAGCATTATTGCCATGAGCTCAACTTGAACAAGTGCAACATATATTTATTACTTGCAAAGGATCTAGAACAAATAGCTTTCCTCAGTCCCACAGTGAGGAAAAAGATGGTTTTCAATTTCTAAATTGTCAATTTGGTTTCAGCATTAGGTTCTCACAAGCTGTGTCCTGGTTACACATGAGGAAATCCCACCTGTGCATAACAGTGCTACAGGATTTCATAATAAGTAAGACCCACATTCAGCATTTGTAAATGGAGATCGTGAGCTGGAGGAATACTCAGTGTTGCTTTGCTACTTGTGGACACAACTCCATTGGGGTTGGAACCAGACAAGGTGGTGGGGTGGGCTAGTCTCCTGTCTATGCTATGGCAAATATTTGAACATCTGCAGAAAAAAGAGAAAGGGAATTTCTCTTTTTCAAAGCTTTCTATTCACACCTCACTTATGGCTTGTCTAGGCATTACACTAACCACAGACTAATAAAGAAAGGAAGCAGGAAGAAGACTCAGTGGCATGAATGAGCTTCAGGAGGGAAGATGCTAGGTAGGTATCAGGAGCCCATGGGCTTTTCCTTGCCTCTGCCACCGCCTTGCCTCCCAACCCAGTGCTCCTCTAACCATTTTGCATGTGAAAATTTAGACCTGGGACTTTCTCTTGCTCCATGCTTGAATAGTGCTTAATAACAGCCTGCACATTCTACTGTAATATAAAGTACACTAGTAAACCTCCCTTAGACACCTTTTGGAGAGCTGTTCAAGAAAAAAGTAAGATACAAGATGATGTAAGGTGCAATTTACAATAGCCCCCAAATATTTATGCAGTGTATATAATGATGTGGTGACCACAGACAGTTGACCTCACAATACTGTATATCAGCTGCAGAAATTACACCAGTTTCAGAAACAAGAGAAAACTGTGATTAGGAAATCCCCTTGAAAGCAAACTGGTCTTTAACTATCTGCCCCTGAGCTGCCTGTAAGTAACTTGGCAAACAAGTAGAAATTTTTGATATTGGGACTTTCAATGGGAATGGGATCCAGCTGCTCATGCCAGTGATAGCTGTTGTGATTGCTTTTGCTCTCTTAAATATCTTTTGTTTAATTTTGTGTAAGTCTGGACTCAGCTAATCACCATAAGCAGGGAACCATTTTAATTTCTGTTTTCAGAAGGGGAGGTGCTTGACAGCTCATTCCAGACACCAGATTTGGTTAATAACTATACCCACCTGCTTTGCCACAGTACATCTGTTTCTATTTTTGCTGGTTTTGATACATCTGAGGTGTTTGATCATCTGTGCAGGTGTACAAACAACGACAGAAGAATAAAGATATGGAAATTTCCCAAGGCAATAACAAGAAAGATATTTTAATGTTTTTACTTGCTCTGACACCCAAAGTGTGGTAGAGCTTAGGTGGTCAGTTGTAGGCACAGGAAAGATATTTTTGAGGTTTCAGGAAACTCTGAGAGGTGACTGTTTACTTGAAACAAAAGATACAAAGCTCTGCCTTGTGCCCAAGTTCTCTTGAGGTATGAGGAGTGAAGCGCTTCCATCCCATTTCTGTACCTCTATAGTGTAAAGCCTCACCTCTGCAGGCACAGACACACTTCAGTCTACAGAGGTGGCTGAAACCTTACCAGACAGATCCTTATCAGCTTTTTTGCTGCTTAGTTTATGTACCAGTAACTGCAGATCCAGAGGAACAGGTAATTCGGAGCTGGCTTTAACAACAAGCACTATTAGTGATGGGGAATATACTTCTTAAGCTACTCAGCTTTGAACTCTGTGTTGTCATGGCTAGATGGCTGCCTTTCTAGCCCACCTGCCTGATTTAGTTTAGGTGTAAAATTAGGGATATGCAGATGCCTTCTGTGAATAGTGTGTGCATTGTCATCCCTAAGCAGGTGGAAGTGAACCTGCTCCCAGCTGAGCCTATGCTGTCTTGGAAGGACAGGAGAGTAGTGAAAGCCTTGACATCAGCTTCTGCTGATGCTGCTCCGTGCAAGATGACTTTAGCTCGGTCTGTTTCTGAAGCACAGAGGGAGGTTTCACGCTTTTATTTGTGTTGCTGAGGTCAAGGAGCCTAATTATGGCTTTCTGTTACTCTGGCATTCTTGGTAGCTAAATAGGTGTGTTGGGCCTCCATCCCTCTCTTCATCTAGCTGCTAGGTAGACAAACCCAAATCATTTTTGCTATATGGGTGCTTAGTGAAGGGCATAAATCCTATAGAGCTAGGGGAAAAAACCCCAACACAACAGTCAGTAAAATAGATGCTAGGGAAAAAAAATACAAATCACTGATTCTGCCACCAGGCACCTGCTGGCATTGTCAGCAAAATTTAGTAAGAGAGGTGTACTGAGCCACGTGTTTTGCAAATGCTTTTTTCGAAGCCTGTTATAGGTTTCTCTGCATGTTTATTTATTACTGTCATCACAGCACTTCATTCAGGCTTTTAAAATTATCCTGAAAGGCATGAGGTTTAACATCCACAGGTCTGATGTCATGCTTTAACCTCCAGAAGCCTACTAGCAAGGGCAGCAGCTGGGTGACATTTCCCACTTGTTCTAGCAGCATGTCTCTTAGGCTGCCTAGAAAACTGACTGTTTGGGGTGAGAGGAAGAGGTCATCTGCACACTCACACCACCAGTCCTTGACCTTTTTGTTTACAATATCCACAAGATGTCCTTTCTGACAGCTGCAGCAACAGAGCTATTTTGTGATAGGGACACATGTCCAGGCTGAAATCATCAACTAATTTCATCTAAGCTGCAGAGGAGCTAGCAGAAACTTAGCACCTTTTGGCTGCTCCAACAACTGCTCTGGTTTTGAACTAGTGGCCTTTTGGTGACAGGCTCTGATATCCTATTACCAATTCCCAAGCCATCCAGCTCCTCTGAACACATGCACACTCAAAAAACAATTACATATAAATGACTCTGAAGTGCCAAGTGATAGAGACGTGACCTTCACCTGGGTCAGGTGGCTTATGCAAGACAGAATGAACTGGAGGTAAACTGACACCTACAGTTTTGTTGTCTTGGCAGTTTCAGAAACAGACTCTAGCCCCACGCCCTTGCTGCCCTTTGCTTCCTTTCACTTGCACCTTCCTCACTGACAATAAAAATGAGATGCAATACATCACTTTTTTGATGGCTCTATTTTCAATAGAAATGGGAGATCAGGAACTTGAAATGACTTGTGAGATTTACATTCATCTGCTGTATCAGGTTGTTAAGAAGCTGTAGCTCTGGTCACTTCAAAGCACTTGTTATTTTGAAAAATTGGCCAGAACTTCAGCTGGTGTACATCAGCACAGCTCTGTTGCTTCAGTAGAGCTGATTTACTCCAGCTGAGGATATGGCCTCATATCATATGGCTATTTCTTAACTTAAAAGTATGTATATAATGCTGCTGAATACAAGGCAGACAGAATTCAGTGAGAGTAAAGGAGAATTCTTTGTAGGAGGATCTTGTTCCTGATAAAGACATTTATAGTCAATGATTAGGAAATTATGTGTCCCTACATTTTCTAAGCATGCCACGTTTGGATGTAATTGTGTTACTTTGAATATTATTACTTCCATTTACAAAGTGAAATTCTAGCCCTGGTCTTTGAAAATTTGTCCCTTCGTACTTAGTAAATCATAATTATACTATCACAGTGGTTACCAGTGGACCCTGAGGGTCAATGGACTGCTTCTAAGAGAATCACAGAAAGTAACAAAGAAAATCAAACCTATTGTTAATAATGCTGGATTTGTCATGCAAAGATGTGCAGCAACACTGAAAAATGTTTCAGGGATTGTAATTTGTAAAAGGCTGGAAAGCATTTTCATGAGGTTATATTTCTCACCACCTTTCTCATTGTTTTTCTTCATGGTCTGGTCCCATTTAATATTCAGTCTCTTTCCTACAGTGTGTTTTTGTTTTCTTTCCTTTCATAAGACAGGACCTTGGATCTTTAAAATGTGTCTGCCTGACCTGCCTGCTGCCTATAAGGCATCATTGAATGTTAAGATATTATCCCTGTCCTCAGAGCTTCAGAAGTGGCCATCTGTGGTGGCACCTGAAGAAAGGTTTTAGGACAGAGCCATTTGTCAAGATGTGATATTCCCATCCTAACAAATCCAGTGTTTTGTAAGTTAACTGTGTTTAATTTGGGCTTTTTAGATATTTGCCTTTCTTTGGTTCCTACCATAAAAGATCATACTTCTGTGTTTCAGCTGAATATGTGCCTTACATAACAGTGGTGATCCTGATGAAATCCCTGTCAGAAACCCACAGCAAAGCGCTGAACCACATTTATAGTGAAAACATAATTTCTTCATCAAACGATGCACAGTGTAGACATAGTGCCTTTAGCAGCACCCTGACACAATGTCAACTTGGACAAATGGAAACTCTGTCCCTGAGCCCTCTCTTTGTACCGTGTTCAAATTCTACCATCAGCAAAGCATGCAGTTCTCTGAAGGGGTTTGCTCACTTGCTTTTTCATCCTTTGCTTCTCCCTGGATTCTTATGGTTTAGCTGGGACAGAGGGAATGCATTTCCTTCAGGCACCTCATCAAACAAGGACATAAAAAAAAAAAAAAAAGGCTCACTTCTTGCTGGCTATTTTGAAATTTGAGATTTGAGTCAATTTAAAATTTCCAGGACAGATTCTCACACAGGCTGACATATACACTATTGAAACAAAAATCCATATAATGAATACCAGGATGAATAATGATGAGGATTAAATGCACATATCATTATGAGAATTGTAACTTAGTCTTACATGCATTGTAAGGGAGAAACTTTGATGCTAGGTTCTCTTTTGTCCGGAGAAAGAGTTTGTGTGAGAATTAGGTAGAAGGCAAAGACAAAAAAAATACATCTGGGGTTACATCCACAGCTGCTGTGAGTTAAATGCATTTATTTGCTGGGTAGTAACCTTACAAGGGGTATGAAGGTGCTCCACAACTAAGTGTCAGGAATAGCTGATTAGAGTGATTTTTAAAAAATTATTTATTTACCAAGGCATAAGAATAAGTAAAAATTGCCTGTTTTCAGCAGGAAAATGTTCATGTTTTCGTTTTCATTAGAAGTAGTATCCCACACATCTTTTTTTTCCCTAAAAAAAGGATACTTTTTCTTTTCCATTCTCTCTCTCCTGCTGTCAAAATGGGGGGAAAAAGTACATAAAGGAGGAAGAGGGGAAGAAGATGAAAAAAAATTAAATGTGGAAAGGGAAAAAAAAAATAGTAATAACCAAAAATAAATATACCTGTTTTCACTGCAAGTGGAAAGAAGATTGAAGGAAATTAAAATATTCTTATTGTTTTTATCCAGAAATAATTTTTTGATAGAAAACTATCTCCCTTACGAGACTAATTTGTGGTGTTTATAAACAAGGGCTCATCAAAACCACACAATTAAAAATGCTTTTGAAAAAAGTGGAGACTTGCAACTTAGATGTGAAATAGCAATGAAAAGAAATGAAAAGAAATCCCTCTAAACGTATTTAACTATCCACCTAGAATCCTGTTTAAAATTGTAACAGAACAAGTTGTTACAATACCATATAAAACCATTCCCAGTTTTCTTCCCAATAATATCTTTTTGTCTTCTCCATTCAGGGCTGCCCAGAACAGTCGTGCAGTTGCATAGCAAGCTTGACTGAGGAATTTATCTGGCTTAAAAGTAAGCCAGGAAAATAAAAAGAGTTTTCCAGATTTCTCACCAAATTGTTGGGTGGCCATCAGCATGAGTCCTGGCACACAATAAGTAAATATTCTGTCTGGAAACACCTTGGCTTTGCATGTAGGTCTTGTCCCATGTTTCATTAAAGGTCTTTGGGATGCTGACTTTCCCTAGGGAAATTTTGGAAATGAGGTTTTCTGTATTGTACACCATGTGAGCTGACATGAGGCTGACACAGGACTTTTACATATGAAACAGGAAATATAGTTTGTTAAGCCAGAGCTTTGCTTCTGCCTCGGCTTTGAATGTCCTCCAGCTTCACTGGAGCTGCCTTTCATTCACATAACAGCAGGCAGGGAGATATTTAATGTTGAGCCTCATAACACTTTAAGAAAGGAAAAATGAAAAAAATGCATCAGACTTCAAATTGTAACCTCTGAATTGTTTGTTTCCAGATATCTAAATGCATAAAAAGACCAAAAATATCACCACAGCACCTACCTTCAAGGAACATATTATCAGTTCTGTTTCTTCTGAATAGGCTGAGAAGCTGAAGCACTGAAAAATTAAACCCAAAGCCAGAGGAAATTTGTGCCACAGCTTGGACCAGCACTCAGATCTCCTTCAGGGGTATTTAATGAAATAAGCTATGCAAATATAAGTGTCATTGTAAGTAGTCTAGCAGAATGCTCCTTGTGAGGACTGGGTGGCCAGAAATGTTTGATCCTTTTTAAACTGGCATGGGAAAGCAAGGCAGGCACCATGCACTTACCAAGGGGTAAGTACCCCTTGATCTGGATTTTAACCATCTTGCACTGCTGTATGCTATTTGCCCAGGCTGGGGTGAATGCAACTTGTCCCTGGTACATGCAGAAGAGTTTTTTGTGTACTTGAATTTGCTTTCAGATAATTTTTCACCATGTCCATCTGGACCTTTTTTTTAATGTATTCCTTCAGTACCATTAGTGAGGCAGTGCAATGCCATTTTTCTAAGGTCCTGAATGTTTACTTCTCCAGGTAGGGTGATTATGGGCATGATGGAATGATGTCTTCAGTCAAGTGTAGATCTTATCTTCCAATGTAACAAGGTAGCCTAATGAAATGAGTTTTATTCAAAGATCTTGTCTCATAACGCTTCAGGAAAACATGATAAATTGAATGATTCTTTTAGCAAATGCATCACACAAAGCACTGGCATATTGCTTATGAAGTTTAATTTTGTAATAGTTCATGGGGTATAATATACCTGTAGCTATTTCAGTGGAATGAATTTTACAGGCTCATTACAAAAGCAGAACTGTTGTCCCAAAATATTGCTTTTCTTGTTGAAGTGTTGTTCAGATTCAGGGCAATTTGCATGTATAACCTCCAAGGAATTGCTGCATCTCACTTTTACAGTTTTTTTTTCTTTTATTGTTCTATTATTATGAACTATGGTGAAACTCTTTTATTCAAATAATGAGAGGCTAGCTGTTATTAGCAGCAGTTTCACTGACTGAATGTGGCATGCCTAATCTAAATGCAGAAATAGATATTTTTTAAAACTAAGAAAAGTTTGGTTGTTTACCAACTTAACATAATGTAAAACTAGACAAAAGTAAAAATATTGTGATTTAGACGTAATTTTCTGCTCTCAGATTTCAGATCAGTGGTGTTTTTACCATTTCTTAAGATACGCATTACCTGTAATGGGAAAATGACTGACCCAATTTACTTATGAAAATGAGAAATTACTTTCTCGATATCACAATGTTTCCAAAAGTAATTCTGCATTCCCATTACTGTAGAATTGTGCATAATGTATGAAAACTTGGGGGGAGCCTTGAGTGTATATTGCCTTGTACATTTGGACCTTCCTGAGCTTGTCTCTAACTGTGGTGGCTTGAGAGAAAAGCACTTGTCACTCCCCTGCACGCAGGACTTTCATCCACCTGGGATCTCCAAGTGCATTTCCAGGTGTGGTGGGGTGTCCCATCTCTTCCTTGCATGAGAACTTACTTACCCCTCCTACTTCAGCAGAACTGCCACGTTTGTGCTTTTGCATCTGGGAAAAATGTAAAAATTAAGTTTATAATTTGTTTCGATGGAAACGGGTGTGAGGGTGACCTAGCAGTCTGTGTAGGTATAATCTAAGTGATTTAAGATTTTGCCAAAGCATGAACTCACTGTCTCCTGGTGCTCGAAAACTGATACTATAACCATTTCACCATCTATCCTTTCTTAAATAGGAGAGTGTATTTTCAAGTGCATATAACTATCACCTCAGCTCCCTGAAAACAGTGTGAGAGCAAGAGCTGATACAAATCCAGATCTTGTGCCTGTTGAGAAGAAAAGATCCTGTGCAAGAAGCATAGGATCCTAGATTAAGGATCTCAAAGCACTCCCAGGTAGAACTCTTTTGACACAGATTATAAAACCTCTGGGAGCACCACAACTGATAGGGCTCCTTACTTTCCTCTAGCTTTTTCTCAGCTCCATTCCTGCCTTTTTCTTTCCTATAATATCCCTAGAACTAGAATACTGAAAAGTAACAAGGAAAAAAGTAACAAGGAAAAAATTAACAAGGAAAAAAGTAACAAGGTTTGTGGAAGCAGGATCAAAGAGCAGAGCTGAAGTCCATTCCAACTGATGTGAATTTTCCAAAAGGTTAGAATACCACAGGCTCTTTTTGTTCTCTCATTCTACACTGTTTGTGTTACAGTAATCTTTAGAGGAGCCTAATGAAACTGGAGCCTCGCTTTGTAAGCCACGGACTACCAAATACTGGCTAGATCCTCAACTTCACTGGGCATGTTGGGCTCATGCCAAGCCTGAGTAACAAGGCTCTGAACCCATCTCTTCTGCAAACATCCTACCGGATAGGAAACACCTGGGCTCAGGAAGCTCAGATGTGGAGCCTTTACATTCTAGCATAGCAGCAAAGCTCATTACTGCTGATGTTAATGCTGCAGCAGGGGGGTTGATTGATTTGCCCTAAGTCATGCAGCAGGCAGTGGCAGGATTGATCTCCTGAGACCCAGACTCAGACTCTCAGTCCTTTTCTGTCTGTCTGAGGAAATGCTGTCTGAGCATTGTGCCAGTCAAGGAAGCAATTTCCATGTTTTGGTGGTGGATGGGAGAAGTCTTTGGGCACAGAAACTTCGAAGAGCAAGTGTGGTACCTTTGCTGGAGTCTGAATGCAAACTTGAAATGTTTTGGGTTCTGAGGGGTAACAGGCTGGAAAGCAGTGAGCTGGAATATTTTGGTTCATATTATTTGACCTAGTTGTAATGAAATGCTCCTTTTATTGATTAACACAAACCTCTAATTTTTTTTTACTCTTGAGTGAATAAAATGAACTTTCAGTAACTTGTCTTTGAACACTAAAAACTGTCAAATGTATATTTAAATCAATGTTTTTATATAAATCTGCAAATTATATGCAATTTGAAAATGTGTACTCTCTGTTCATTCTCTTTATTCATTTTTTATTTCATTTCAAAGCACTGAAAGATATTTCACAGGGGCTGCATTTTGTACAGTTTGGAGTCTACTTCTCTAGATCTTTCCAAAGATTATTGGTTAGGATGTCCGTGACATTTAGCTTGCAACTCTTTATAAATAAAACTTTTAGGAGCACTGAACATGGTAGAATCTACCATGGTATAAAAGAGTTAAAACCTCTACGGAATTGAGTTTGAAATCTATATAATACATGTACTGTATTGCACATATATACCACAGTCAGTATCTTTAATCACATTTGGTGTTTCTGTCTGTCTGCATATACTTCACAATTTTTTCTTCTGTAGCTTCAATTAGTGTTTAATGAACTTAGCGAGAGTTAATTATTTAAAAGTGACTTCAGGGGTCAAGCCTGTTTTACATAGATCCACAAAGACACAGCATGAATGTGGTTTTGGCACTATGAAAATTGTAGTGAAAAGATCATTATTTTTTTTAATCAAGGACTAAAAAGCTGACCTGTCTACATATCCTTTCCACAAAACATTCTCCAGCATTATTGCTGTACACATTTATAAAGAAGCAATCTTCCCTGTGTTCAGGTATTCCACTCTTAAAAATGTAACTGCAAGCATCCATTTAAGTCTGACAGCATCATTCAGTTCTTTTTATGTTCCTCCTCCTTGCTGATTTAAAAATGTTATGAAATTGAAGTAGACTGCCATAAGTACAGTAACAATATGTTATTTTCCTATTAAGTACTATGGGATGTGGTGTTACATGCCTTGCTTCAATGCTTGTGATAATTAAACATTGAGGAGGGGTGCTGAATTTAATTCTTTTTAATGACATCAGAATCACAATGTTAACGCAGAGCCAACATGCCTACAACATTTTAGATTTAAATCTGTAATTTTTTACAGGCAACATTTGTGTTTTGATGAATGTCTTGCACTGTCCTTTCAACATTTGAGCTGAACCTCAGGCTAGTGTGGGATAGACCCATATTTCTCTTCCATTAGACCTTGTTAATATCTGAGCTGTCAGACCTTGTGCTGGCTTCTCCTGGCCAAATGGGGAGCAGTGGGTTGTCTCTTACCCTGTCTCTAGTAAGGAGCAAGAGGCAGAAGAAAGGTCATGTACACCTCAGACCCTTCCATGCCCTACAAAGGGTTAAGGACAGCTTTGTCAGGCTGACCCATGACTCAGTAGTGCTTTTGAGTCACCATTCTGGTTGGCTATTTTTGGGGCACAGATAGATTTGGCTTATATGCTGCTTTTCTGTGCAGCAGTATGCCTCAAATCCTACCCAAGCTTTCACCAACATTGTTAGGCTGATTGATGTTGCATGGCTGGTAGCACTGCTGAAGATATGCAGATTTACCCTACTGATCCCTAATACTCTGTTCTAAATAATATTGGGAGAATATTGCATCTTCATATTTGACAAAGGAGTCCAGAGACAATGAACTCCTTGCCTGACATTCAGAGAGGTCAAGCTGTCATTAATCTCCTGTCTTCAAGGATCGTTGTTGATGGCTGCTTGGAAGATTCAGAACTGCCACTGCAGTGGCTGATGAAGATGAAAGTCAATCTCCTTCTCACATAGGCATTTGGTGGTGCTCAGAAGGAAGATTCAGAAAACTGACCTTCAGGTTTTCCCACTCTCCTTATGCTGCAGCCTAGCAGGATGAATTTCACCTGAAGTGCCAAGGCAATTTAGACAAAAATTGCTGAGTACATGTGGTGTTTGGTACTGTGCTGTTCATCTGAGCCTGCACAACTGATCTGAGGGATGGTGCATGTTTTGTAATGATGGAGAATTGTTAATTTGAGATGAATTATTAAGTGCTGACAATAAATGAGCATAGATATGCAAACAAATAAGTAATGACAAGGAAAGGTGGGAGACCAGGGTAAGAAAAATGGCAAGGTTTCCTGAGGATTGGACCAAGATGTTTCTCTGGGGTTATTTTGACTGATGTCAACTCTTCCTTTTATTTGGGAGCAATTTCTTTCAAAGGAATAAATATTTGAAAACTTCATATTTATTAAGTGTTAATTTTACCCCTAGGCCGTCTAAGCAAAAAGTTCAAAACACAGCCCTAAAAATACACACAGGCTCCATCTGTTCATCTCCTGCTGCATGCTTTGAAAAGTGTCACCCAAAACCTTCATTATTTTTAGTGGTGTTATTTTTTTCAGGTTTTGGATCCTTGCTTTATCCTTCAGTACCTGCACCTAGCTTTCTGTACGTGAGCTCTTCAGCAGCTGATACAGTAATTACTCATTAGAACTCAAGGAGGTCAAGTCATCACTTGAAGGTGGCTAATTTCCATTTCTAATTATGGTCTGTGGGCAGGGATCTGTATTCAGGATTTTGGCCCACTTCAATCCAAAGAGAAGTTCCCACTGCTGTTACCAGCAAACTACATGCAAAGATGAAACATACTAACACCTTCTTCCAGGAACCAAATAAAGAGACACCACAATTATTTAGGTACAGCTCTTTTGGGATTTAGCTCATGCTCATGATTTAGATTTTGGGAGCACTTTATTCTCTGCGTTGCTCTCCTGTCTATCTCCTAACACTTTTCCTCAGTGTTTCCCTTTCTTCAGCAGTTCCCCAAACCTTTCCTGTCTCACACGCTGAGATGATCAGAATTTGAATAATCAGTGTTGACACTCTTGAGTGCCATCATTAGGATTAGGCTTAATCCCTTGGGAGGAACAGAGCCCTGGCAACTCACACCTTGCAGAGCATTATCTTAAGTTGTCTGCATGTTCAGCACCAAAGGGCTTACAATTTCCTTCAGTTTTTGAAGTTCTTTTTCTAATTTTGTACCTCATTTAAAGAGAACAACTGTTCAGGTTCTGCAGAACACCTATCATGAGAACACCAAGCCAGTCAAATGCCATAAACAGGATACAAGCTGGATCTGCTTTGAAAGGTTTTTAATTTTNCCTTGGGAATTAGGTTTCTGGTTGTACTAAGTGGAAGCTCTATACATCTGGTATTTCAATGTTTCTATAAAGTTGTCTTTTTTTATGAAATATACATTTAAATGCAGCTTAAAGCTTTAGATCTCACATGTGTATTTTGTTCTTGCTGGGAGGATGCAAGAATTCCTCCTCCTGTTTTATACAGAAAAGTGTGTATACTTGAGTTTTGTGTGATAGCTCTTTCCCAGTTTTAAAGAAGGCACCATTGAGGTGTAATTTCACTGCTACCTCTGGACTTCCTAAACATTATCAAAATGACTTGAGGAACCTTAGTCTGCTGAGAGACCTGACCTGTTAGCCCTGTACTTCATACTAGGTAAAGGAAATGCTTGTCTAGAGAACAAAGAGACATACTAGTACTCACTGCAAAGTCAGGGTAGGAATTAAACTACATATAAAGGTAAAACCTCAGGGAGAATATAATCCTGGGTGGACATAAAGGGAAGCTGCTTTTGCAAAAATACTTGAACAGGCAAAGCTTCATTCTAGGAGGTAAAATTGGTCTCATTAGCTAGCAAATAAATGAGGCTCTGTAAACACTGTTCATTTGAAAGAAAGCTGAAGATTCCTCATTTTAAAGCCACACTCAACAATGTTGGGAAGCTGATGTTGATCAGGATGTTGATTATCACAAACAGCTATTGTTTGATAACGCTGGTCTTTGCCTGTAATGATCTTGTGAGCTCTGGTCCTAGGACTTCTGAGTATAAATTGCTGCAGCCAAACCACTCTAAATTTGTTATTTCCCCAAGTGCAGCTTTGTTCTCTCTTGTCCCATGTTCCTTCTTAGGAGATGCACTGATCCAGGCAGACCACACTGTGTGACACAGAGGTTTTCAGCCTTTCTTAATGAGAGTGTGCTAGGTCAGTGTCCTTGCCTTTCTTGTTCAGGTAGTGTTGGGTCAGAATATGTGCAACCTTAAACTAGGATACCCAGTTTGCTCCTGGGAAGTCTGGACCTTCCCTACAGACTGGGATGAAATTAGAGATACTTCCCTTGCAACACCTTCCATAGGATGACAACTTATAAAACATGGTGCAAGTGGGAGAAAGCTGAGTTTTACAAAAATCTCTGTTATAAGCCTATAGAAACCACAGGGTTTCAAATTAACCATTAATTTTTGGGTGCTTTCCCCCAGCAGTAGCCATTCCTGAGGACCACAGCATCTGTTCTGTGTCTGACTCTTTTCTCTTCTGGGTGCTCCTCTGCCTTAGAGCAAGAAGAGCCTTAAAGGGTTACATTTAAGATTTACAACCCTTTGAGAGTCAGTTGCCTCTTATAGAGACCCTTCTCCTCCCCTTAAATGGAATGGGCATCTTATTACGGTTTTTACTGACTAGTTATAATGGATTTGCACTTAGGAATCTAAGTTCCTTTAACAGCTTTTTTAAATTCCAGACATAGGGGTTTGGGTGGAAAAGGTTGGGAAAAGAACAAGAAGTCTTTTAATTAAGTGTGTATATTCTGCTTTATACCCTGAGCTGGTCATAAACCTGGGAACAGGACCCAACTGTTCAGATTCTAGCTCCAATTATTCACTCGTACAGAATGCTCTTTTTGCCATTAGAAATATTAATAACAATAATTTATCATAATTTCACCTTCAAAAGGAACAATGAAAAGAGACAGGTGAAAACATGTTAATGCAAGGAAAAATCACTGACTCCAGATTTGACTTAAAGGTTAGTAAATGCGAACCAATTTTTCTTTCATAAGAGAATATGTCATTTTAATAATATAATTTTAGTTTGGCATATAATTTTTCTTTGTACTAGCCTTTTCTTTTGTCTCATCTGCTGTTAGGCATAAGAAGCCTGTTCTCAGTACACAGCCCTGAGTACTAGGCATTTTATATCCAAGAACCTGACTTGTTTCCCCACTTTCAATTTATACCTCTATGCGAGATGGTAACATATTGAGATATCAGTCAAGCTATTAGGCTGGCTGTAACTATTTTTAATAAAATACAACAAAATGATAGAAAAAAATATTTGAAAAATGAGGATTTGACCTCTTTACATGTGTTATAGATTCTGAACATGATGTGCAAATGGTAAATTCTGAAAAGTTATCTTCCGTATAATGTCATTTCTGCAGAACTCTCTTGCCTCAGGGTTGTGAATTATTGTGCTGTGAACATTATAGGAGAGATTATTTACAATAAATCGTGTAAAACCCCAAATGTTTTGCAATCAGAATATGTCAAATGCTGAGGAATGAGGAACCCTCTTTGGTTTATAACTTCTTTCAAGCATGACCCGAAACCTGTACAGTACTGTTCCTAACGGAAAAGCATCCAGACCAATCTCTATAAATACTTATCACAGTCCCATAAACTAACCTATTAGAAGCACTTGACATTTTCATTTATACCTGTAAAACTGTTGGAAAAAAAAGTTATGTAGGCTGAGCTCTCTAATGCTTTCTCAACATTTTTCACACACAAAATAACATAAAATAAAGAGTTGCTCATACAATCTTTTGGCTGTCTGTTACCTAAAATATGATTTATCTGAATAATAGGAATTATGCTTCCTCCAGTTTCCAATTTATTGTGTTAGAATCATTCTTTCTTATTTCTCCAGTGCAACTGGTATGCTGTAAAAAATCTACTGGAATGTTCTCAGGTAAAAATGTAATATAGCCTTAACAGTAGTTGTGAAATTAATATAGGACCTTAGATTTGTAAAATGTTAAAGTTTTTTTATCACAAGGTCAGGAAATTGTTTCTGATGTATCACTCATCTGCAATATTTGATGTATTTATATTTATGCTGTGTAACAACACTTGAATTTAAAAAGAGAAACAGAAAACACTCTGCTGGAAAGGATGTGGGCAGGTAGGTCAACCCACAGATTCTCTTGGACTGACCTAACTTGAGTATTTTGGTGGCAGATACAGAAAACTTACAGAAAACTTTTGGGAGAGTTCTTGAGATAGGTTCAGCATGCTCAGGACAAGACCCACAAGTCTACTAAAAACCCAGAAATGACAAGACAGAATATTAGCATTAACAGAAGGGAGTATATGCCAACATTTTGAACTGTACAATTATGAATGCTGACAAAATATAAGATGCATGTGGTGTCTATTAGGTCACAGGACAGATTATTTTGCCCTTAAAACCACTGAAGAAATGTTGGACTTGAGCCCAGTAAGTAAAGATAAATAAAATACCGAACCCAATGCTAAAACTACATGACAAAGGTTCTTGCACTGTTGCTGACACATCCTTCATTAGCACAAACCTGTATCTCTCCTGCTTTACAAATAACTGTTTACAAATAACCTGTTTCACTGAATGTGAATGTGGAGATGCTTAAAGCACAACCATAATGGCAATGAGCAGAACAGTTCCTGCACTTGACTACCAAATACCCAAACACTTGAAACAACTCTGCTGCTCACTTCAAAGCAGTCTTTTTGAAAGGAAAAAAGAATGCAATGTACTCCAGGAAATATATTTTTTATCAATCACCTGCATCTATCAGTCATGGAGATATAGCATTCTGGTGGAAAGAACAAAGTCTTGCAAACTAGTATTGATTATAAGGCCACATGGCTGCAGCTCCACTTTGTTTCCAGATAATCTCCAGCCTGGCTCACTGCAGTTGCTTTCTGAAAGGCCTGGTGCTTACACACTACCATGGAAGTTAAGCAATTTTCTTGGAACCCAGGCAATTGTCTTGGAAGACCACTGTAAGTGTTGTTATCCAACACTATATGGCAGAGGGTACATTTTAAAAGAAATTATGTGAAAACAAATGTACAAATGTTATTTCAATTCTACATGCCCACTCTGACATTTAGCAGTTAAGACTGACTGCTAAATCCTACACTTCCCTAAAATATCAGGTAAAATACCAATATGTAAAAGTAAGACTTGTGATATCCATGTAAGGAAACAAATACTATTAATTTTTCACAAATTGTCATGAAAAATGTGGTTTTTAAAATTTGTAGTAGTATGCTTCAATTTGACCTGAACAGAATAGAGGTATATTTCCAGTCAGCTCATAGAATACACTCTTGCTGATAACATTTTACTATCCAACTTATTTTTATATATTTTGGGAACTCCTGCACCAATATTATTAACAAAGATGATGAAATACTTTGACAAGAGAGCAGTTTATTTTTACCTTACACAAAAATTGGTGTTCATTGACAAGCAAATCAAATAGTTATGTGCAATTCTCTGGTATTCAAGCAGAAATTTCTGTAGAAAGAAAGTCTAAGTTTTTGCGCAGAAAAATAGTCCTCAGTGCATAGGACACCAGCACAAAGAATGGCAAATTAAAGGTTGCCAGGAACAAAGCAGAGCTCCATAAAATGCATAGCACATTCCGTTACAGGTAAGATAGATTAGCAGAAGACATATTCCATATTTTATAGTTGCTTGCCAGATAAGATATTTCTCTCTTTCTGTTGATGACTGCCATTTGAGTTGTTTGGAAATTGTTGATTTTGGCTGCTGCATGGTGTGCAAGCAGCAGCAACTAACTTTCCCTGTCAAAGATCTCTTAAGGCTGCAGCATTTACTCTGGTGTCAATTTTTCCTCACGTGGAGGGAATGGTATTGCCAGTGTTATTGCCAAAGGTGAGGGATATGCATATGCCATTCATCAGCACTTATGTGAAACCAGCAGAGATTTTCTGTGCTTTCTCAAGAACAGTTTCATGGTTTGGTTCCAGATTTGGTAACCACCTCCACCTGTAAACTACTTACCTCTTGTGACTGCTAGGAGTGTCCTCACCCCAAGAACCCTCTGTGCTGAGGGAAAGAGTTACAGGTCTTCAAAGGGAGTCCACGCCCTTTCCTCTGCTAGGACTACTCCCTATGATGTTTTCATTTCTTAAATCTTTTTTGAACAGTTGAGAAACGACAGACTTCTGGTGTCAGAGTCATGTACCCCTTTCCTCCCCTCTATATTCTGTGTTCTCTTATTAAAAGAAAATAAAATGGTTTGGAAATGTATTCCAGACACAAGATTTTTTCCTTAATATATATTTCTGATGCAGCCACATGCTGGGTTCTTTACATTAAACACATTTGGTGATTCAAGTTTACTTTTGAAAACAGCCTGCTTTGTTTTCTGGTCTTAGTTGTTTTGGTTTTTTTTTTTCCTTTTGTAAAACCATGAGTTCATTTTTTGTACTTCTTGTCCTTTTAAAGAATGCAGGCATCTTCTTCCATCTCCACTTGTTTATTTAGTGCTTCATGGAAACACACTGATCTTCACAGTCAGAAGCCCATTGTCAGCCTCCTTGGGTTGCCTCTGGCACTGTGACTTTTAAAATGATGATTTCCATCCATGAAGAGGTAACTTAGTTTTGGTTTGGATTGATCTCATTCAGCTTTAACTGTCTGAAGTTATAGGATCTATGCCAAGCTATTTACATGGGCTCCTTCTAAACTTAATGGAGAAAGAGGGATCTCCAGAGGTTGCTCACCTCAAGTCTGCCACCCTGTGTGACTCCCTCTCTTGGCAGAGTGCATGGATGATGAGCTTTGGCTCTGAGTGGACCTTCCCTGCCCACATGCATTTTATATTTCCAAGCTGACCTCCACAAGGAAAGGGTGAGAAGCCTGTTTTGTCATAATGTCCCCAACACGCATACTGCATTGTATGCTTGGTGCTTAGCCTAAGTTGTTTGTTTCAACTCAGCTAAAATCTCCCTCCTTGCTGCCATTTACTAAACTTAGAATTTCAACATTTTTTGGGGTATAAAATAGTTCACATGCACCTTTGCTCCTGGTAAATGAAAAGAGTGATAAAAATTGGATTGTGTTGAGCTGATGCAACTCCAAATGCAAACAACTCTAATCACTCCTTTGATTCTCCTTTAAGCATCTAATTTTTTCTGTAAAAGGCTGCTCAGGGCCATAGGTTTTTTGTTGGCTAAAGGCTAAACACTTCTAATGATGTTTTCATTCTCAAGACCAGAAGTACAGCATACTTCTTTTGCAGTTTCACTCTTCTTAATTCCCTTCATATTATTAGACATTCTCTCTTGGGATCAGCAAAATAATATGTGAAGAATATTAGTGATATGGAAGTTTGCTTCAGGGTTATCTTTAGATATCTGAGTTGAACTCTACAAGCGAGGTACTAAATCTGCCTTGAGACTATCAATACAAGAACAAGTGAAAATGTAGGATTTATAAATAGACTCTACTCCTTTTGTTCTAGGATAGGAGGAGATGATGAACGGAGCATTGAAGTTGTTGTCACACAGCTGGCTTTGCTGAGCTCATACCAGTGCAACAGCTGACAGAGTAAGGCTACATAAGTTTTATTTAAAATACTCTTATATCATAAGGTGTGCAGATAGCAGTGTAAGGCACAACAGGAGGTACAAAGGACTGCCCATTTTTGCATATGACCATCCTGAGGTGTGATGGAAATAGTCCTGCTATTAGATTCTTTGACTGGAGTATATAGAATAATAAATTTACAACAGCTTAGAGAAATGTCAATACAGTAATATTGTATATACCAGTCAAAGAAATCAAACCTCTGATATTTGTTATGTACTCTGTAATATCTTTTGCATGGTTGGCGTTTCATCAATGGGTTAGTAAAACTTCAGTTTTATAATTATGTCCCATTCATTATTGGGGTCCACAAGGAGCCCAGTTGTTTTCAGGGAGGAAAGCCAACCTTCACTAACATTTTTGCAAGGAGCTACTGTCCTGCTCTTAAGGCTGACTGAGTAAGTCTGAAAGTTTTACAAGAACTGCCTGAGATTTTTTTCTGTAAAAATCTGTGAGCTTTTTCTTTTTTTTTGGGTTTTTTCTTACAGTAAAAATCCATACAGAAAACAATGTTTAACCTTCAAAACTATAAAGCTTAGGTTATAAGGCCACTAACAATTATTTTTGGCAAAGTTAAAGTACTTCATGTCTTTTCAATCCTCTGGTTCAGGAGGATTTGCATATATGGAAATGTCTAATAATACCTTTTGTGTTCTAAGCTGTCTGTTTTCAAAATTTTAGTCTGTTTTCAAAATAAAAATGCAAACAACCCTTCGGTGCAGTTTGTACATAAAGGGATATGCTGGGTTTTTTTCATATTTTTTTCTTCAATTACCTAATCTTGCCGAATAAGTTTTAGTGTTTTGTTACTAATAACTAATGAAGAACAGGTAACAAAAGCCACAGCAGCATCTTGTACTCATTAAGAACTGGATCAAACTAACTTGCACATTGCATGAAGCATGCCATCATATATAGAAAGCAAGAAGTGTCTGGGGCAGCATACACTATTAATTAGAGCTGAAGCTGGACTTGTGTTGTGACAATCATGACTTTTATGTTCTATTACTTTCATGTTCTAAAAATACTATGCCTGACTTGATGTTTTATGATTTATGTGAGTGGGGGGACAATAGACACATTTTGTAAATGGGTGGACAATAGACACATTTCATGAGTGGCTGCAAGCCTAAATTCCCCTCACTAAAGGAATGGAGATGTTCAGCAAGGGCATGGGGACATAAAGAGTGACATAAAGCTCTTCCACTTGAGAGTGAGTGTCCGTGGGGGCAGCAGTCCATTATGGGAACTTGAACTCAGTAGGATGAAGTTGGAATAGCTTCCAAATCCCAAATATGCAAACATTTCTGAATATTTTGTAGCATCTTTGTTTTGTATTTCTGAGGACTGTTGGTGTCCCTGGTGTAGGAGCAGCATCCTATTCCCATCCTCACACCTGCACTTTGGCTGGTATGGCAATCTACCCCATTTAAGAATTTCTGCCAACTCCTGGTGTTCACTGCAGAAATTCTCAGCCATTTCACACTTCCACTGTTTAAGAGCGGTCGGAGTGCAGTAACAAGATTGACCTGGTTTAGGTCAATTAACTCTGTCTTGTAGATGTAATGAATTTAAGTAAGATCAAGCTCATCATGTTCCTTTAGAGCAGTGATAACAAGGTAGGCAACCAAGCTCTCATTGCAATGCTTTCCAAAGTTTGGAGCCTCCTGTTTAGAAGTGATTAAGAAAACTGAAAAGTGAGACTTTGCTATTTCCTCTCTTAGCATGAATGAGTGCAGAAACTTGGCGATGCACAGTTGGAGGAAAGGACTAGAAGGTGCTCTTCCTACAGGAGCTCCATCAGAGATCAGTAGGTTAATAGGATACAATCAAAGGTCTTCTTTGAGCCATGCTTGGACAGATAAAACACTTATGTGGGTTCTTCAAGCCAAATAATTGTATTTTGTGCTGAAGCAGAAGGGGAACACAAACATAGATAAATACTGCCTTTTACATGGGGGCCAGTTACAAGTAGCTAAAGGGCAGTAAATTCCTAAACTGTTGGAGCGTGATCCTGGTGATATTGATTTGGTCTTGAGGTAGTTTCAAGTAAAGGTAATCACAAGTAAAATCTCCCTGGTCAGACTGCTTGCATCCTTTTTGTTGTCAGAGAACATATTGTAAAATTAATTTGTCATATTGCTATAAAACCCCATTACTGATCTAAGGAATTAGAATATTTTTATTCTTGTAATTTGAACTATTATTTTATGGAATGGTGTTGGTTGGATATTTCTCCATGTAGCTCATTTTCTTTTTAGGTGGGTGCAGACTCTTCTGTCCCAATGCAGTGAAGTCATCTATGAATCATCTGCTCTGCAAATCCATCAAGAGACATGGTTTAATGATATTATCCTCATGTCATCAGTGGGACCAGAGGACACTTAGAATTGCATAAAATTATAATGCTAGTGTTAGGCTTGCAATTTTCTGTACTGGCAAAATCAAGCAGTTGAGAGATCAGACAAATTAATAATACCTTCTAAGACCTTTTCTCCTCAGATGAAACTATAAGTGTGAATGGACTTAAACAATCCCAGTGCTTTAATGAAAATGCTTAATATATATAAACATAAAAAATACTTTATTGAACTTATAATGCTTTGTGTGGCTTATCTTTCGACCAAACTGGAAAGAATTTTTAAATAGTTTTTTTTCCTTGGTTGCCTTGAGATCTCTACTTAAATTTCTGATGTCCTTGTTCAGCTGTTTTCTTAAATGTCCAAAATTTTCCAGGGCTATAATCTACTTTGACTGAAGACAGTCTGAAGAGGGCTGATGTTCCAGGGAACATGTGTTTTGAATTGAAGAACAATGATACAGTTTTGTTTGCACTCATAAATAATGAATCTTTTTCTGACCACAAGTAAAATTGTTTAAATTAGTCTCCTGATTCAGTAATTGATCTGAAACGTATGCTGTGTCAGAGCTATCAATATACTGATGACTGCATGCATCTCAGAGAGCTCCAGTAGTGTTTATGAAGGACACTATAAAAATATAAAAGGGGTTAGAAATGAGCTTTGTGGATTATCTTCAGTTAATGGCACGGCAAATGTCATTTTATGGACCTAATTTACTGAGCATTAATAATGCTACAGTTGAAGTAAATCATTTTAATGGCAAGATTTATGTGAATAACACTAGCACTAATTTACCAATGGAATTTACAAAATCCATTTAGCTCTTCTAAAGAGGCACTAAATGGATGTTATGGCTTTGTTTTAGACTGCCACTATCATGAGAGCAGGGCAGGCCTGCTCTTTCTTTCTCCCTTGCATTTGTGCATAGGGAAAGCCAGAAGATGACTTCAGCAATAACACTTCAGTGAGTCAGAGAATAGTGCTGAGTGATCCACACACTTTTTGTGCGTGTCTTCAGCTAAGAGCAACTGATTAAAATTATGCCAAAGCAATTCTGAAAGGAGGTGCTTGGAGACTGTACCTCCTGCACAATGTTCTCCCTGTATTAAAAAACAGCTTTATCTTCAGATAGCTAAGCTTATGTGAAGTTTTTGTGTGCTTTAGGGGTGCAGAATGCTACTGGGAGATGAAGATGCTAGGGGTGAAGAAACCTCAATCCCCTTGCCCATTTTGCTTAGGAAATTATTATGTGCTGGCATTAAATGTAGAATAAGCCACAGTATCTATGGTGTGAAGCTGTCCAGGACGACTGAAGGTCCTTTCTCTTCCCTAGAAATAATCAGAAACTCTCATGGCAAGTAAGATGCACTGAGCCAGAAAGACTTTATTTATCAGGGGAAGCTCCCAAGAAGTGTGTCCTCAAGAGATGGTGCAGTAACCTTCTGTCTCCCTCATAATGACAGAGGTGGTTCCTGCTTTTTCTGGAACAAACGCAGAAGTCATATATTTTTAACCTTAGGTCTCAAAATTCACAGTCATTTACTGTTAAAAACTTGTTTGATCTCAAGGTGAAATGAGTAAGATAAGTAATTGACAAACCTATGAATTAATCAAGCTGGGAAAAGAAAGAAAGCAAAAAAAGAAATTAAGAAATAAAATGTTGTTTCTTTTTTTAAGTACATAGAAATTACTTTGACACGGTCATCGTAGGGAACACATAAATAGAAGATAGATAGATAGATCGATAGATAGATAGATATATAAATAGATAACCAGCCAGCAATGGAAGAAAAATTAATAAACACTGTAGTGTTTGCTAATCAGGTGTCTCGCATGAACATACAAGCTGATCAAATAATGCATAATTAACAGCTTAAAAATTATTGCATAGAGCATTTGATTACTCATGGAAAGTTATGGGCTTGACTGAGTGTGAGATTTTTATGCATGTCTGCTGGAACTGGTTGTTTATGATGTGACATTCTTTAATGGTGAAATGAAAAACAGCACAGTTCTGTGCCAGGACACGAGAGGGTCATAGGGGGAATGAATATTTATGAAGCAAAATAAATATGAAGATGGAACTTCCCTCTCCTTTTCCCATCCCCCACTACTGATATTTTTCCTATATATTCCATGACATGTAATTTACATTGGCTTATATATACCCTGGGACAGCTCACATCTGTGTTTAGCACTGATTATGGTATGGTGTTGCAGGTACCTTCTTTGAGAAGTGGGTGCTGTTGAAGGTGTCATTTGTCCTTTATTGCTTTAAGAATATTTCATGTACTCCTGAAATGCTGCAATAAACCAGTTTTGCAGGGCTATGGTTCTATTTTATCCATCTATTTTAAGGAAATGTAGATACCTGTTCCCATTCAAACCTCTTGCCATAGGGCTTCCCTGTATTCCATATTGTGATGTGTCGTGTACTTACTGTCAGGGAAGGGAGGGTTTTCTCCTCATTTTGCAAGTGAGGACCAAAGATAGAGGCAACTAATCACTTCAGAAGCAGACTGTGGTAGGGTGAGAAACCAAAGAGAAATGCCTTACGTTCATAGCCTGCGCATAAAGTACCAAGGTGGATTTTGTCTTTTCAATGTTCTCTAATCCACCTGCCTGCATAGGTGGTACTTAACATCTTCCCTCAGTTTGTCAGGACATAATTTGGGTAGGTTTTATGCCATCTGTAATTTTAGACACATAATTGAATTGCTTAAGATTGCTTAATGCACTGAGATCCCCTCCACAGAAAATGGAGAGAAACACGTACTTCTGGAAAATGGTTGAGCCCTCCCAGGTTTAATTTGACTGTGAAGATGACAATCTCCTTTCCACCAGCAGGAGGTCTACACTGAGGAGCTCCCAGGGTAGAGACTTCTTTTAGGTGACTGAAGTTTGAATGGATACATGGAAGTAGAGTTTCTTAATAGTGAGACAAAACCTTGACGTCCTGCAGAGCCTCCTGGGATTGTGATGCATTCTAGCAACAATTTTCAAAGAGAACTCCTCTAAGGAAATGTGGGTAAAGTGAAAGCAGAGAGACTGCTAACACTTATCTTTACTCATTCACTGAGCAGGTATTGTGCAATTTTTCCAGAAACACCTCTTTCCAAGAAGTCTGTTTTTCAGTCCTGGGCAGAGACAGTTGCCAGCTTATCAAATAATGAGGTGTTTTTTGTAGTGTGCGCAAATGAAGATGAGAAAAGCGCATTCCTTGTAAATACATTCTCAGAGGAAAAAAAACCCCACCAGAATTCTGGATGAGACATGACACATGAAAGCACTCAGTCTGACTCATATTACTACTACCTCATCATCACCTTTCTCGATAAAACCAAGCTGCTTAAAAATTGTGTTAAAAATATTTTTTTTTCCCAGGGAGGAACAATATTTCAAGTGACAGAGAGGGAACACAGTAGACGGCAAAGTATTCAATATAGATAAAATGCTATGGTTTTGCTCTAGTTTTTTTCTTCACTACAATTTGTTTTCTTCTGAATTCTTTATGGGCTGTGTTCTACAGGGGAAAAAATAGCCCAAACAAAACAAGCTTTAAGAAGCAAAGTGAATTTCAAAGACAACCTGAAGTGTGAACATTCAAACAACTGAGAGGAAGCATATCCCTCCTTTGAACTCTGGAAGTTAGTATGAACTGGCAATACTTTCCTTCAGACAGTTCCTCACAATTAAGCACAGCACTGATCAAAACTCAGCGAGGAGATCAACTATGTGATCTGGAAAGAGATTGACCCCATAATGGAGCAATCAAGAGTAAATGCTTTTTGAACATGGGGCTTTCACAGGGATCAAAATAATTGCTTCAACAGTCTGTTTATTTACTAGGGAAGGTACTTGTATTTATTACCCTACTGAGAACAAAGAACCAGTACTGGTACCTGGTTGTTTTATTTCCACAATGCTGCTATCATCATCAATAGCTGAGACAAGTTCCTCAACAGAAACAAAAAATGGGCCTGCCTGCTTGCCTACAGCTAGATGGCTTGAAGCAAGAGTATTACCGTGCAACTTTTTCTTGTCTCCAGCTCTCTCCCATGGAAGAAAGGAGCCTATCTGCACTGCCCACTGCCTTCATTGCCCTAACTTCCTTAGAAGGAACACCAGAAATCCTCCTTTGAGATGTTGCAGTGTAGGATCTCAGTTTGTGTGATCTTGCTGAAGAATATTATAGCTGAGAATTTTCAAAAACCAAGGTAGTTTAGTTATGTCACACAGATGAATTTTACTGTCAGGAGATGGGAGTCTAATGGAAAATTTTGTTTGCATTTTGTATGTTCCGCATTATTTTGCTTCTTGGGGTTGAGCAGGGATAATAGATACTTGGCCCTGCTGCCTTGTGCAATTTACAGAAAATAGATCATTTTCTGACCTGAAACGGAGAAGACACCACTGTCCATCTAATTCTGTGTTTGGATGGTTATGAGCAGTGAGCATGGGGCACAGGGATGCACAGACTTGAATCTCTAATCCAAGAGACCACTTAAGGATTTTTTTTTTAACATGGGAGCAAACCTGTTGGAATTAAGAGCCTTACTGGATGGGGTCAGAGATCATAATTTGGTTTCAAACCAGCATAAGGGGGGCTTAGGAATGCATCCTCTCATTATAGCAGCATCAGGCAGTCAGAGCCTCCTGGTGAATCTTGCTTATTGTTTCAAATTCTATTTATATATTTGAAAGTGTAGCAAATGGAAAGATCATAAAATCATGGTGACTGTTCATAGAATTTTGGGAAAACAAAATAAACAGTCACAGACCCTCAGTTAAAAGAATGAAAAAAAGTCCACAGTTTTTCTCCAACATGAGATGTATTCCCATGATGTACATTCTTGGTATAATTCATATCATATAAAATGAATATACACAAGGAAAAGCCACAACACGAAGGAAGAAAAAAAAAGGAACAGGAATGACTCATTCTCTGGCAAAGAACAATCATAAGAAAAATGAGTATCTGCAGGACCTGTCTGCAGAGCCTCTTCTACTAGGTTACAATAAACAAAGAGTCCATCTTTTAAAACAAAACAAATTTTTAAATAATGAAAAATATCCTCAGAGACCACACACGACTTATTAGGATATTATCTAGATAGAAGAGTTAGTACTCAAGGTTTGTATCAAAGTAAAAATTAGGTTTCCCTTATAAATTACACTTATTCTGCCTACCCACAGCTTTTATGTTTCTCATTTTATTGACCTACTCACCTTACTGTAAGCAATTTACTCTTTCTGTATATGCCCAGTATTTCAAATGAGCTTCTGTGTGCCATCCAACATTAAAACAAGTCTGACGTAGCTGAATGGTCACAAGCATGTCATGATATATGTGAAGTATTTTGTAATTTTTCTGCCCATTCTACAGCATCCACACAGCAACTAATCACCTTTGTGTTAAATCAGCTCTGACTAATGAAGTCCTTGTCAGCCATGAGGTCTTCCTTAATTGGGTAGAGGGGTTATGTTTTATTTGTTTGTCCTTTGTTTCTTTGAGTTTCCTTTTCCAGCACCTCTTTTCTCAGAGGGTCCTAATGGTTCCTGAAGATCCCCACAGTGGTAAGTTTCTTTCAGGACAGCTGTATTGTTTCAGAGGCTTGCCGTGCTTCTTCTAGTGTGACTGAGCAGTTATGTCAGGTAGTCCCTTGGAGTGGTTTGCAAGATCTTGCCTTGTTTTGGTCCTTTTCTCACTCTGCTTTTGGCAGCAATTTTTTAGGGTAAAAGATTTTAGGTCCTTTGTCCCTCTTGTTCCTGTAAGTATAGATGTATAATAGGGCATAGCCATCTGAGAGCAGACCCTGTGAAGAGATTCTTGGGGGTCTCTTTGACACCTCCCCATGCTTAGGAAATACGTACCAGTATATTTATTTGCTTTTTGACAAGGTACAGCGGGACCAAGTCTCCAGATCTCTGGTGATAGCATTGTAAGCCATGATGAAGAACCCCTGCACAGTTCGGTGCTCACCACAAAACCAGACTTTTAGCAAAGCCGTCAAGTAATAATGGACATAAACAATAACATTTCTTCCTAGAATCAATGAGAATTACCTACCAAAACACAGAAATTGTATTCAGATGAAGGTGATGAGCAATTTTGACCTCTATCAATGTAATGATTGAGTATATAATACTCAATATTGTAATATATTTGGCTATTGTGATCTTTTCTGTTATGCTTTCTGTAACATCCAGGAGTCTATGTGAGGAAAGTAATAACCTAGTAAGGACATTCCAGAGAAAGTGAGAATGAACTCCTTCCTAAGTGCTTCAAACATCCAAGAACATCTTTAATACATTGCATGGAAGTCATTATTTTGGGTATTTACAGAGAGAGAACATTTGTAATGTATCATACACACCTTTGGTCTCTGAGAAAACAAATAATATGAAGGGCAAGAACACATGAAATATCCACAGTTCCAGCCCTTTCTCTTTCCATATTTTGTGCCTCCACGGGATACTCACATTGCAGTCTTGAATGCATTAAGTTATGCATGAAGTCACATGATTTGAACTCTGGGCCAGGCAGAGATTAACTGATTTCTAATGGAAAAATATGTGCCTAATGCTCTCATCATCTCAACCCATCCTTCCATCCTTTCCTGCCTAGTGAGTAGTAATTTTTTTTCTACCTGAAAGTTAAATCTGAAACATTATTTACCGTTGTTGATACAAACTGTGCAAGTATAATGCTTCCTTTTCCCCTGCATCATAGGGAAAAATTTCCAAATATTTTCATTTGGTTCGTGGTGGATCCTTTCACTATGCAACTTCTAATTTTAAAAATCAACCTTGTGAAGAGTTGTCTTTGTTGCAGACAGGCTGTGTCCCGCTGTTTTCTTCTAGGGCATGTACCAGAGGTGCACACATCTAGCTGGTAAACAGAATAAATATCTTGGGTTTGTCAGGAACAGACTAACTAGAATGTGTGCCTGTTTTTAGGGAGTTGGTAGTGAGTGTGCCACGTGTTCTGCCACCAGCTCACCCCCCCGAGGCTGTGCATCTCCTGCTTCCCTCACAAGGGCATTTAGAAGTGGGCTAAGTCCAGCTCAGGGCTTTTCTCAAGCCTTTCCCAGCACATTTAAGATCTTCATATCTGGTGTATTGCTAGTCTTACTCTTCACTGTGTGGCTGGCCAGACTGGACTAAGCTGCAGTGGGATAATGTTTTGATCCAGTATGACAGGGTTTTGTTGACATACCTTCATCATGACATGGATTTGACAGAAAAATGCCTTGATTTTGTCCTGCTGGACCCCTTCTCACAGCGGTAAAATGTTGTATAAGCAATGAATATATCTTCACTTTGCTTTTCAGTTTCATTTTGGTCTTTTGCTGCTTTTCAGTCTGTTTAGAAAATCAGCTCTTCAGGGCAGGAGCAGGCTGTTCTAACACATCTGTAGAGCATAGTTTTTGTCAGTCAAAACAGCAAAAGAAAAGTGCCTCACTTCTGGATGTATTCACAGAGTGTGCCTTACTCTGAGGACAGACACAGAGCATCTGAGTCACTTGCATTGATATGTAATGCTTGTAATCCTTGAAGGTTAAGCCAAGTCCTTCTGATGGGTTCTTGGGCAAAATAATGCTTCTTTGTCAGTGACCAAAAGAACAAGTGCTTTTGGCCTCTTTATCACTGTTCTCATGATGCAGATCTGTCTGTTGGCAAATAATCATCTCTCCTCCATCTTTGGTGGCAAGAGTCAGACTTCACTTTCTGAGGATGCCTTGTGATTCTAAAGAAACTAAAATGATATTCTATTTCTAAGAAAATTGGGACTTTGTTTCATGAAAAGATGTGGCCATGGTATGTAGCTGCGAAGTGAGGGATATGTTTGAGGAAGCAATCTGCTTTCAAAAAATGTTTGTCATATGGGATGAAAACAAAACACCTTGCCTTTTACTGAATCCCTTCCAACCTGATTCAGTTTTGCCTGCACCTATGTGCAAGGTTGCAAGTCCTGGGATGGTGTGTGGTTTTTCTCCAGCTTTCCTTATACTGAGTACAATCCCAGTCCTGAAGCTCTAACTTTTCTTGTGAAAGATATTCCAACTTTTAAATAGCTATTGTTCAAAAGATGTTTCTACATGTCTGACATTTCAGTAATTGCCCACCCTGTTTACAGACATGCCAAGCACAGTTCAGAGGCAGATTCTGAAGTATTCTACTGTCATCGTTCCCAGTAAATTCATAGATTTAATTGAACCTATCTTTAGAACACACATTTTGTTTCCCAATAAAGTATTCTTTTTGTGACCTCCTAATTAATAAGATTAAGGGAATTTAGCCCAGGAAACTGACAAAAGGCAGCATTCTAGGACCCTCACTGAATATTAATATCCATTTTGTAGCAAAAGCAGAACACTTGTTTGTGTATATTGGAGCCCCACTGGTTTAGGTCTTTACTAGGAGAACAACAAAGAAGAGAAAAAAATAACAAATTACAGCTGAAACAAATCATCAGCATTGCTGTTTTCAAATTACTATATTTCTGGGGAATTTCAGTCAGTTACATGAAAAAGAAGACACCAGTTTCAATGGAGCTTTGATAGTCAGGTTATGTTAATAATGGGAACTCATGTAAAATGCATAAGGTATACCTTACAGATGAAGAAGATTGCTAATAATTATTCTGTATGCTAAGAGTGTAGCTCTTTCTGAACTGATACATAAAGACTCCTTTACATCCCAGTCTAATTACTTATAGACAGTTGAGCACAAAATTACTTTCATCTGTTTGAACATGTGGAAGGAAAGAGATTAGAGAAGTACCTTTCAAAACAGCTGGTTGGCATGTTAAAGAAGAAAACCTACTGGTTCTTCGGTTCTGACTGAAAAGTGCATTTCTTTATAATTAGACCTATTAAAGTAAATGTCATGCAGGGGGATTCTCAGAGGAGGTGACTGGGGTGCACAGCATGAAAAGTCAGTTGCTCTCTTATGGCTGCTCCAGAAATGGGAAGTTTTCAAAGATGGGGAAAGATAGGACTAGGTGTTTTGACACCTTGTGTTTTTCTCTGGCCATTTTGTGATTTCTTTGGGTGCACTGGCTCCCATGAAATAGGAGGGGGAGTTCCTGAGGTGATAAATGGCTGTGTGCAGTCACCACTCTGACTCTTCTTGATCCCATTCTCTTGCTGTCCTTAAAGAAGAAGTCAATGTGAGTGGTGTGAAAAATAATCTCTTACACAGGAAAATCATATGGGGCGACATCAGAATCGCAGAATAATTTTTGTTGGAGCCTTTGCAGTTCTTCTGGTCCAGCCCTCCAACCCTCCAAAAGGTTGTTTGGGTCCTTGTCCTGTCAAGTTTTGACCATATTGGAGAATATCTTAAGATCAAGTCTCAAGAGCAAGGGAACAGCTGAAATAACCAGTTTAATCTGGTATTCTATACCTGACAGTCACAACTGGGTAGTATTTAGGGAATGATTAATGAGAAAGTTGGAAGTAATCCTTCCTGTTGCATGCCTCAAAACTGTGAGTTTTGGGTTTATTTTATGCATATCTGGCATCTGTGGCATGTGGTTTTTTCATCATAGGTATTAACTGTTTAAGGTAGATATGACAAAGATATGCATAGGTAGATTCTGTGTTCAGTCCAGGTTCTCTTGTATTTCTTCCCTAGATGAATTTTTGCATGCATAAAGACAGAAAATTACAAATAAGACTTTACAAGAGGTTGCATCAAATAAACAAGAGTTCCACAGCCTCAATATATTCTACTGCCCTTTGTCATTAGAAAGATCCAGAAAGACTCCTACTCTTTTGTCCGTCTGGGTGTGCTGCTAGTTGGACACGATGGTCTCTCAGCTGGCAGTACTTGAGGAAGTAATAATGAAGTTGCCCCATGTAGTGGCTCACAAATCCCAGCTCTTTCTGCATTTACCTTGCTTCCCACAAAGGCCATGGGTGAAGCTATTTTGCTGCTCTTTAAGTAAGGATATCCTGGCCTTTCCTGAGCTCATATCAAGAGGCTTAACCTCTTCTTTGAGGAAGAAAAAGGCAATTTGGTACGTCCAAAAAGATGACTGACCCTTTCATTAGTGAAGTTATTGAGGAGGACGCGGTGGAGCACAGAGCCTGCTGGATGCTTCCTGCTAAACCTCTAGGGCAGCACAGGAGAACAACTGTCTCACAGAGCCCTGAGTCTTCCCAGAGACCTGCACCACACAGCAACCACTGAGTGCTTTACTGGAAATAAAAATAACTGTGACAGCACCAGTCATGCTAAGTTGTGAATGAGTTGGACTTTTTCTTTTTTTCTAACTTGTTTTGGACCTGAACCAACTTTCTTTATGGAAAGAACACACTTCTGATTAAAAGATACATCTTGATTTAAAGGGCAGCTAGTGTGTTGTACACATAATAATACATGGCTACCAGGAGCACTACTGATTGCTGATAATTTAATTCCTATAACAGACTAGAGAAAGCTTATTACCTGGCAGCCAGTATTCAATCACTATTTTCTGAAATAAATAGCCTATCAGACAGCTAACGATAAAAAAGCAAACGCGATGTTCTTAACTTTGTGTATTTTTAAATGTAATATACTGTGCTAACAAAGACATCCTAAATGCTGTCTTCCTGCTAATCCTTCTCAATGGCTTTTCCCTGTGTTTGTGGCATGGTTTATTTAAGTAAATGGTATTGCTACATTAATTTTAAAATCTGATGTATCACTAAATAAGATAATAGAGCATGAAATGCACTAAAATACTGTCTTCTGTGTTATACTCATGAGGCTTACAGTTGGTTTTTATTGTGCTGTAGAAAAAGAAGCATCTTAAAATAAGTGAGTACCACTGGTTGTGTATTTTCTTTCTTTAATTATCATTGTTCTTGGAACCATAAAAACAACTAGAGGACCAAAGACTATAGAAACGCTGAGGGATCTTGGATGCAGAGGATTAAATACTGTAAAATAAAATAATTCACCCGATTTCTCCAACAACCCAAACCCACATAGCCCTCCACAGAAAACTTCGTGTTTTAGTATGGCAAAATGTGATAAATGGATAAGCAGTGAGGTTGATAAGGGAAGTAGAATGGAAGAATCTCATTCATTTTTATTAATTAATAAACCAAATTATAGCAAATCTGTGGAAAATACATAAGTTCTTTCAGTTATCTGTATTTTACTGATATAGATTGAAGTCTGCTGTGACATTGGTTATAGATCAAATATAGAGTTGGCTATGAATTTTCAGTGTGACATTGTAAACAAACTTTTATCAAAATATAATTTTTAATAAAAGTTTGGAATAGTTCAGTATGCCATAAGTAGGAAGTGACATATTATGATATTTAGTTGGGGAATTAGAATAGCTCAAATTAAAACGTTTTATTCACCTAAGAGATGCAAGGTAAGAGATTAGGTGAACATGAACCTGTGTCTGCCTAAGATACCCCCCAGAAGCAGAGGAGCTGCATTTTTTTGTAGCTCACACTTCTATGCTCTTCTAATTGTGATTTTTATCTTGATGAGATTTCTACAATGTATCATTGCATGTTCTCATTGCCTAAGAAATATGTTAAATTGAAACACAGGGTAAATTAATCCATAGGTCAGTCCAAGATGTCTTGTTTGGGATTTGGAGGAAGCTAACTTTACACTGAAAAAGAGAATGGATTTTAAATGCACTGCATCAAATTTGTACATAATTGATATTAAGATGTATACATTTATTCCTCTGCAATGCATGCACGTTGGAAATAGGCAATGTAGATACACTGTATTGAATTTGAAATTATTCAAGTTGAAAATGAGGACTGAAATCAACTTCTTGCATATTTATAATCACTTTTACAAAGGCAATGAGAGAAAAGAGAGGAAAAAAATTAGTGAAAATTGGCTCAGAGATGGGAGTATATTGTTAGACAAACTTGTATGCAGGGATAATAATGACAAGATAATGGGGTGTTTCCTTACAGATATTCTGAGGTTGTGGAGATTAAGTAATCTGCCCCCTTTTACCTTCACCTTCCTTTGTAAAATCTGTTTTGTAATGTACTAATAAACACTAAAGGCATTTTAGAATAAATCAGGTCATAGCTTCTGCTTCCTTTTGAGTGTCCATCTGAAATAATTAGCTGCATAAAAGTATATACATAAATATATATATAATACTTTTGGAAGAAATGGCACAGCTGCTGCCAGCTATGCCCTCTGGCACTCCGAGAGGCAGAAGCTCCTCCTGGGTTTTGCAGTATGCTCTGAAGTGGAGCTGTGTTTTAATTGCTCCATCCATCCCTATTAAGGGACAGGCAGAAAAGGGGAAAAAAAAACTAATGAGAAAACAGATATTGTATATACATTACACTAAATACCTGTGGTTAAAAGAATATTAAGGTTGCTAAATGAAGCACTGAAAAACCAGAAAATATATGGCTCCTGGTGTAATGTTAATTTAACTTCTGCAGCCAACACCATTATGCTACAGTTCCAGGGACTCCTGCTTCACCTAATGAATGACTGACTGGTCCTTCATGACTTTTCTACTCTTCACAGGTCAGTTTGAGATCCAAGTCTTATTTATCTTATAAAATACAAACCTTGCTCCAAGTACAGGGTTATTAATTTCCTCACCATTTTTCATTTAGCCCTCCTACTACACTCGGTTAATGGTACTCATGGTACTCATGATTATAATATACAATGTCTTCAAGAACATTCAATAATATATTTCTGCAAAATCCTGGGAGGTGGCTGTTGATCACTATTATTTTTTATATGTGTTGTTATGCACACAATATTGTACGTGAGCAAAAAAAAGCACACTTTATATATAAAGCCAAGAATTGATTGTAGTCATGTCTAAAATATTTTCAGTATAATGCATGAATCATTTATGCAAATTTCATTTCAGAAAACAATATTTTAGTACAGATAGCCTCATTAATAATAACAATGTAGTTAAAAATGTTATACACATGCTTAATTTCCATCCCTTTTTCTGTTATTATGCTCAACATTTTCCTTCTCCTCTTGCTCCCAAGTTTGGTTGGGAGTTTGCTCTTAAGCATGTTGGAGCAATGCAGACTTGTCAGCTTCTAGTCATTCACTTGAGGAAATATTATGTTCACCTCAGTGGTTTCCTCTTCCTCAATGAGGGACTTTATATATGCTTGCTAACTTATAATTGCATATTTACTCTTTTCTCATGGGTCTGCAGCTTTAAGTTATGTCCAAATTTGCTGGATATGTGCCCTTTTTGTAGGCTAGATGTTATGTCTTTATTCTCAGTTATACCTAAACCCAGTTTTGTCCAGCCCCAGGTGTGCATTTCTTTCACTGACTGGAGGTTAGTTGCTCACAGCTATGGGTCTTGAGTAACAACAAGTCTGTGTACACTTTCTTATCATCCCATGGATGTATTCCTCCACACTGCATCCTCTCTCCACTTCTCTACTGTCACACCAGGCCTGGATTTCCATACACTGCATCATTATGTATACTGGAGTTGTAAAATACAAATCAAAGTGGTATAAATCATATACCATATAAAGACAAACAAAAGTAAAACAAATTAGCCAGAGGTACCTGTTACATTAGACAACTTGATATTAAGAAAAATCAAGAGAAGCAAATTTGCCAGCTGGTCAAGAAAAACCCAGGGCAAGACAGGGCAAACCTGGCAAGCTTCAGTCTTGAGGTCTGGGAAACTCAGTGTAAATCTGATAGTTTGCTACCAGCAAGAGCTGTACCATATTACAGGGACTGAAACTACAGTGTGCACCCTGAGAAAAAGATTAATTAGAAAGAAAATGCTACATTTCTTTAACAGTTACTTAACTCATTGAAAGTTCTGTTTCTTTAAACTTCAAGGAGTGCTATTGACTGAAAGTACTTTTAATTCCTAATTAGATCATTGCAATCATGCTGCAAACAAAGGTGGTGATGAGCAGACACATGCTGAGCTAGAATGTTATGTCTAGTAGAAATGGAGTTAGGTTGCAGCTCTGCTCAAAGCCCAGAAATTCAGAGTAAGTTTCAATGGTATTGGCTGTTTTGAGCTGCTCTGGGAATGCAAAGCAGCCATAAACTTGACTTAAATGGCCAGTAAAGTGGGTTTTACTGCTGCTTTGTGTCACTGAATTGCTCCAAAGCAGCTGGAATATCCCATGAATCTGGCCCCAGATGTTTATGTGGCGTTTATTCAAACTATTCTAACCTTCTTGACGTGAAATCTGCTGGAAACCTCATGAGAATAAGTTCTCCTTCCTTCTTCTGCTCTCAACCAGAAACAACAAATGAATGGTCAGTTTTTAGTTTCTCTACTCTTTTCATTTGGTGAATACTGCAAGTGGGAAAAAACCACACCAGAATTTAACCAAGTATTTTGGAATTTCTCTTCAAACATAATTTAATTTTAATTCTAAGAAGATCCATTGTGTTTTGGTGGTAATGACATCACCTTACTTATGCCTAAATTGGTCACTTTACTGATGCTGAGATTATAGATATAGATATAGATATAGATATAGATATAGATATAGATATAGATATAGATATATTGCAGGGCTCATCTTCTTTGATGTGGTCTACTCCTAATGGTCCTGATTTTCAGTTGGGTTACAGATAACTTGGGTTATAAATTTGTTGCCTATTATTTTTCCATTCTAGTTACTAGGTTATCTACTGCTGTATTCCAACAGGTGGTCTTGTGTGGGATTGGTTTCCGAGGAGCTCAGACATTTACAGTTGAGTTTAGTAACCTCTCATTCTCTTTGTAGGTGATGGTGCAAGAGGTGCTACTACATCGTCTCACTCATCTGGACACTTAATCTATAAATTCAAATCAAAGTTAGAATTATTTTATAACAATGCAAAAGTGCTTTCACTTTTAGCGAAATTTACAGTACCTTCATTCACACTAAATCCAGACTCCTACTGAATTGGCTCACTCAAGTGAGGGAGCACCCCTGTGGGGTAAGGTCCCTCTTGGTGTGGGCAAAACTGTCACAGTCTATCTCATTCTGGTGCCAGCTCCATTCTGGGTCTGTTCTGCTTTTATAATGAGATTCAAGTAGCAAGAAAGAGATAGCTGATCTGCAGATAGCTATTCTGCAGATTATAAGGTCACAGATTTCTGGGATGTTCAGGATAGTTTTTATCAGGACACTTATGTCATCTTTTCTCCTTATCAGATGCCAGTCCAGCTTTTCATAGGATGTAAATAATGTAAAATTATATAAAAATATTTCTGACTTGAGTAATTTGAAGCACAGCCAAGCAAAACACAAGGGATTGCATTGGAAAGAACATCTTTTATTTTTTGGCAGCACAAATGAAGTAGCTGACCTAACAGAAAATATCTTTAATATATTTGGTTAAAATTCCCCAACTTTGTAAAACATTCGTAAGAATATTGAACTTTAAGTTGACACTTTACAACATCCTTGCACAAACATGTTGCATTCTCCAAATTAGAGATACACTAACAGATACAGAAAGGACTTCTTTTTGTGGCCAAGGTAAAGGCTAAAGTAAATATTGATTACAGACAAGGTTTTATATACCAGTATTCAAAAGGAGTTAAAGAGGAATTTTCTTCAACAGGAATGTTCATTTGAATCCTCTTTTTATCCTGTGTTTAGTCGCTTTATTTTATTTAATGAGTTTTACAATAATAAGGGCCTTGTATAAGTTTCATAGTGAAGCTTTTAAATATCTACATGAAAAGCATGACCTTAAAAAGGAGGCAGGAGGGACAGAATAGGTGAATTGTTAACAGATGAATAATTGGTTTTGAGAAATGTCAACAGAGCCTGCTTGTCTACACTACAGCCATTCCAGAAGAGGTAAATAGAGGTAGTCTTTTGGCTGCAATTATATGTGTAGCATTCAGAGGGATTCTTCTAATGACTCACATGCCTGAGACAACTTGGTCTACAGTGGGTTGGGGCCAAATTTGAATCCAGTAGCACACAGCATGGTGACCAGGTCAAGGAATATGTTTATTTAAAATAAAAGTAGCTCCAAATTAGGTGCCAGTTATTTTGTTAGTCTTTGTGTTGGACCAGTAGATAAGACCCTCAAATAAAGGGAAAAACCAGCAGAATGTTCACATATGGTTTTATGAATATTTAGCACCCAGCTGATAATAGAAACGTTAAGGGCATTCATAATTTGCAAATTTTGGTTTGGAGGATCTTGTTATGAGTAGTGTTGAAAAGACTCCACATTCCTGTACTGCAGAATTCACTTTGTAAGCAGCCAGGATGGACAGAGAGTGGGAGAGGATGTGGAGTGTCTGTGTAGAGTTACACAGTAAGAAGGAGTGTTAGGATCCACGGTGTCCTTCTCACGGTCATTGCCTGACGCTGCACTCCACTCTGCTCTTTCTCTCAGATTCAATAACTCAGCTTTGCTGTGCTGCAGAGTCCCTCTGTGTAACAGAATTTTTACACATACTCGAAGCAGTAATCCAGAGGCTCAGCTATCACTCTATTAGTATTCCATTGATTATTGTTTTATTGAGAAACTGGACATTACTCCTAGGACTTCTGTCCTATGTTATCACTTGAAGATTAACTTGTGGCCTAAATTGAATCACTCAGTCATACTGCAAACTGCAGAGATCATCTTGTCTAGCTGAAGTACCTGTCACATGCTTTGTAGATAAGAGACTATTTTAAAACAGGCATCAGGAGAAATTGTTTGACATGATTTAAAAGTCTGCCAGCGCTCCTTGCTAATTTCCCCAAAGTGTCACTTATATCTGAATTCAGACAAAAGAGTCTAGGGTTACAGATTCAGGTGTTGCATTGTCTTTACCAAATATCCTCACAGACACCAGCCTGTGGTGCTCCATGCTTATATTTGCTCTCTTTCCTCTCATCACCTATTTCAATGCCCACCAGCATTGCAAACCAGCAGTGTCCCATTTATCCCTCTTCTGCATCTGCATTAGGCAAAGCAGAGATACTTCAAAAATGTCTTTTGACTATCAAATTAGGCCTCAAATCTCATGAGAACTCCAATTTCAAGATTACACATGTTCAATATGAGGTCCCACTTGTAGGATTAAACTTTCTAGGAGTCAGACATCAAACAGCATGATATGAGAGATTTTCCTCACCCAGGATATGTGGGCCATGTGTCTGGACTATGACCCGTGTGAGTACTTTTGTTACACACCTTTGTCCTGTAAAAGTAGGCAGATATTTTTAGTCACAACCATGTCTGTACACAGCAGAATAGGATGTGAGGATGCTTTGTATAGGAGCAGAAACATCCCATTATTTTTATGTAGTACTTGACATAGTATCTTTCCATTACTTCTGTAACTCTGTTAGGAATTAACAATTGGTATATACAAGCAAGAAACTGACAGCTTTTTTGCTGCAATCACAGAGATTTTACAACTGTGCAACCACTGCACCTTTTTCCTTTTTACCAAGAATTTCTGGCCGAGGGCACTATAGGATGAGTATTTTAAATTATATGAAGTGTGAGCTTTGCTTTTGAATTTCTTATTAATCACAGCCTAATTGTCATAGGTATTTATATTGTGCTATATTAGCTGGTGCAGCATGAGAGTCCAGTTAGAGAAAACAGAATTATAAAAATAATCCTACCCATTCACTACTAGAGATAAGATGCCATCTATTTGAGGAATTGTTGAATTTGTTTGCCATGTTCTTCAATTAATTAATAGATGCTTCTTGGGGATTCATCCCCCAAGATCCTGTATTAATTTTACATAACTACACTAGGCCCATAATGTTTTTCCTGGTATGATTCCCTTTTGCTTCTCAAACACATCCCTTTTCTTGATGTTGGCAGTGTGAAATGTTTGATGGGGTGGAATTTATAAACATTATCCTTTAGAGCTTGCACAACCGGATGAAACCAATAGTTCACTCCTTTTTTTCTTACAGAAGTGTTTCCAAGGCTAAAGAATATTCATGGTATTTCTAGCTTTCTGTTTCTAGAAAAAATAAAAAAATTGAAGATACTAGCTGTTACTGAAACAGCTTGTATTCTACTTCTCTTTCACCAGTATTCATTATTTATCATTGTCTTCACAAAATTAGGCCAGCATGTTGCCATATTTGGACACAATTTTAAAGTAGCACTGAATGTTATAAAGAGGAACATTATAAAACAAACCACATTTGAAACTATGTCCTTTTGGTTTCTGGATTTGAAAAAGTGTCAAGAAAAATAAAGGTGGTCTGAGTAACTTTGGAAATAGATTGAAGATTCTGGATTATTAGGTAGTCCTAAGTAAAACAGATATTTTTATGTTCATCTTAAGCTCCTCCTGCAAATAACCAAGCTACATCTTGTGCTCAAATTTGTGGTTTTTAAAGGAAAGAAATGCAATTGCATAAAAATGTGCAGAAGACATATTAGAATAGCTGCATAACTTTACTCATGCTGGTAAGTGGACTGATTGTGAAGTAGACAAAGTTACACAAGTGTCTAGGGGTATGTTTTAGCAGATTGGGAATCTGTGAGTCATCCTCGCTACATCAAAGTCAAATTAAGGTGTGCACCAGATCTTCCCTACACATTTGCATCAGCCTATTTTTGATGGAAAAAGAAATGGGTCAGAGATTACCCATTTAAACACCCCCCCTCCCCCCAAAGATAGATAATGTCAGTGTGTTTTCTATGTAACAATTCTGAATACTTACTGGCTTCTGAACTTAATAACTTGATATTAGCCAGTTTATTCCCCACAGAGTGACACAAGAGTGGTACCACAGAGTCAATTGAGCACATATATGTTTTAGCCCTGAGCTAAAGTCTTGAGCAACAAACAGAACTCGACGGCTCTCAAGTTTTCCTTGGTTATTATCGTGGCTATTCTTTCAGAGGGTTATGGAAATCTGAGCTGCACTACCTTTTAGAGTCTCCATGAAGTGCAGTTGTACTTCACAGAATTGTTTAAAGGATTCTGTATGACTTACAGTGAACCTCAAAAGTTGCCACAGATCCTCCCTCAGGGACTCTAGAAGTATCACTGGGGAACTGTCCAGCAAAAATTTCTCCACTGAAGACTGTTTTATATGGTGCCCATCTCAGAGCTGGTGCCAACAGGAAAGAGCAGTTTAAGAACTGGCCATAAGTGTGCCGAGGGAGAGAGTGTAACTGCCTGCTCTCTCAGGGCTGGGCCTTTCCCTCTGCCTGATCCTGCAAGAAACATTTGTTCTTCGGGTCAAGAAATTGCTGTACATTTGGTTCTTAAAGATGACTAAGAAGGGAATAGAAACATGAGGAAATTCAGAAATTTAACTAATGGAACCCACTGCCTGCCTACAAAATGAAAAACTGGATATTGATGTATGCTGGACTGAACAACGAAAAGATGGGAAGGTCACTGGAGATAGCAAAGATGGGATGCCATTAGCTTGGCACCAAACTCAAATACTCAGACTGCCTCTGTCCATTTTTTCCTCTGGTCTTCTTTGATCAGAGAGCTTTCTCCCCAAAATTCTTTCATAAGTTTTTAGTGATTGTTTATTTGAAAGGGGTGCACCCATCTGTCGACAAAAACATGAGAATTTCGAAGGGAATCTTCAGTATTATTCAGTCTTCTATGAAGAGTTTTTTGCATGCAGTTGGGCATTTTGCTACAAAACATATATTCTGCTTTCTTATAGGGATATGTATGTAATAGAAAATGTCTTTTTATCCGAGCCTTCCTTTGATAATATGTTTACTTTTCCATTCTTTTGCCATTTTACTGCTACTGCTTTTTGACCCTGTCTGTGTTCCCCTGCTTAATAATCTGCTAAATGTTTCTGTCTACTGCATCACTTGCAATGAGACCCTTCAGTAACATCCTATTAGACACCTTGCATGAATACCTAGAGATGAACCACAGAGTAGTTGAAAGAGCACACAGGCAATTCCAAGACAGAAGTGATGTGTGACAAACTGTCTCCACTCTGCTTACATAATTGTCTGAATCTTGATTTAAGTTTCCCCTGCTGCCAGAAATGAATTATGCCATAGAATTTGTGCTCTTCCTATTTGAACTCTGGATTGTCATTAGTGATGATTTGTGCCAGATATCATTAAAATTATGCATAAAAATATAAATGATCTGCAAAGCAATTACAAGCTTACAGTTCCAGACCATTTTTTGGTCACCCCAAGCTCTCTGTGTTTTGAATGAGATTTTCACATACAGAAAAAATAATCCCTGTTTTGATTCCTTGAAATTAATTTCAGGACTTTTTCCCCCCAATTTATTTATTTTTAATTAAAAAATGAGCAAGTTATTTAGGAGCTCAGTGAATACCGGGTGAACGTGGTGCCCAAACACCTTAGCAAATCTGGGCCTGAGAGCAACTGAAGTTGAGTGTACTTGAAATATGTGGCTCTTACTGGAAATGGGAATAGTCAGTACTAGAAATGGGAATACCCAGTGCTTCAAAAAACAGCAAACCTGAACTGCTTGTTGATATGTTTTATTTCTATGATGTATTTAATTCAGTAGAAATATTCAGCTAGATCTGATTTTAAACAGGTATCATGTGGGCAGATATTATACAAATTTCTCTACACAAGATCTGCTAATGCATCTCAGGTTGAATTTGTAAATCTGCCAAGTTTCACTCATTCAGAGAGAGGCTTCCTCATTTGGGATTAATTTTAAGACTCTCTTAAAAAGTGTCTCCACTTGTGATGAAACATTTTGCTGTGTGTGAATGAGATGTATAAAACCTCATTCTAAAGGCCAAATTCATCTCTGGTGTGACTTCCAGGGAATTCCACAATGCTTTGAAATTTTCTTCATTCAGATGATCACAGCTCAAGAAGCGTGAACACTTCTTCGACTTGATCCCTGTGCATTTTGCATAGAGTGCCAGTCATATAGTGGTTTTCTGAAATGTTCATTTGGAGTGAGAGATGAGGTAGTCACAGATCATTTCCATTTTAGCCTAAGCCAGGATGAAAACTCTACTGATGAGGTGAATTTGACATACAGCTTAGCTATTCATACATAAGAATAATATTCACTTTACAACATATATAAACATACTTAAAATAGTAAAACTTCCCATTTTTCTTTGTTACTTTCTCCAAAATAAGCATATTAAGAAAGCAGTGAAAGCCAGTAGCTAGTGAAAGGAGCTGCCACTGGTGTAAAGCCATTATATATATATCATAACTAAGACATCCATCCACCTGCCTTTTTGAACACAATAAGCGATCAGCAGCAAAACCAAACAGAAAACAAAAATCAAAAAAAAAAGCCCCAAACAAGGCACGTCTGCTGATAATATTATTCAAGACTAAAGATTCCTTTTGTCTTCCGTGTGATACTAAAAAACTCTCAGGCTGATAAAATCAGCAAGGACAGGGCAATTGTCATTGCTCATTTTATGACCTGCGGCATTGCTCCAGTGCCTCAGACTGCCTTGGCACCATTAGTCCCTTGACTGCTTCTGCTGATCTTAAAGAGGCTTTTGTTGGTAATCAGTACAGACTCTGGAATCCCAGGACACCACTGCTAGTTATGCTGAGCTAAAATCATAAGGAGTGCAAGCAATAACAAGCACCAAGGCCTGTGCTGACCCTTAGCAGCTGTTTATATCCAATCATAACTGAGCAAATGACTTTCCAAACGAAAAGGCATGTTTTTGGAACTGATAATAAATCAATCTTTAAAGAATGAGAAATACTTATTAGTTTTATTCTCTGCTAGGTTGTAAAAAACCCAAATAAGAACCGCTGCCTTAGAGCCAGACGGCTTTCACATATATAGAGAGATTTAAAGGGGTTGCACATCAAAAGGGGGCATTTTTAATAGTGCTCACATGACAGAAGAACACTACTGCATTTCTGAAAGTGATACACTCCAGCTTAATGAAAGGTAACTTACAGAAAACCAACTAAATTGCCACCAAATCTCTGGCAATTAGTAAAAATAAAACTTTAAAGTTCTTAATGGGGCAAAGGAATAATAAATAACATAATTCTGATAGTGTGAATTTCAGTGTCAAGGATAACGTACTAAAGCTGTTCTTACTTCAAAAAGTTTGACGGTAATTAATAACAGAAGAGATTTTTATAGCTGCAGGCAAGAGAAGGTAACAGTGCCTGCATGAAGGGAGAGAGGACATGCTGCTTCAGTACCAAAATTCCTGAGCTGGTCCTGCTTCCTGCCCCTCTGGAAAGCCTTGGTGGGAATTTGGTTCCTGTGCCTGGCCCAGCAGCACGGCTGCTGACAGGCTCCAAAGCCTCCTTCCTGAGCTGCTGCACCAAGGGTGAGTCTAGTCGGTGAGGAAGTGGGCGGCCAGTCACGTGTGACACCCTGATGATGGTAAGCCTTTCCTGATGGACCTTATATTTAATATTTGCAGAAATAGCTACTTTTCTCCTCTTTCTCTGCACCAGCTTTGTAATTTAATGGAGCTTATCAGGAACAGACTGGAGGCAGTCTGAGCTGGCCAGCTCTTCTGAGAACAATTTGTCTCGCCCTCAAGATGACAACCTGTTCAAACGAGCTGCACAATAGAAGTACCTTTTGCTGGCCTTGAAGGGAGCTGGTGACACCTATCTCAGGCAGAGAGGTCCGTATGGCAGGCATCTTGAACTTAGGTGAAAAAACCCCTCTAAAAGCCATCCTCATATTTTCCTTTTGTTGGTTATGTATCCTGGGTCAGGAAAAGGTTGAGAATATTAGACCAAGATGAGCAATGTCATGTTTGTAGCCATGGTGTTGTTTTGAACTTTTGCAGACAACTACCACACCCCTCTGATGTTTTCTTCATAACATACCAACTGCTGTGAGATTGGCACAACAGTGTAATATTAATAGAAAAAATCTGGTTTGAATAACCTTAAAGTCAATGTTCTTGTAAATCTAATAAGTACTTGGATATTGGCGTGCTAGTCCCCATCTGCAGGATTTAAAAATCTGAAATTCATTTAAGTCTTATAATTAATAAACAAAAATCCTCAGACATTATTAGTTACACTATATTTTTATGATGCTATCCCTAAAATGATATTAAAGTGCTTTGAAAGTGGCCAGAGCCCCTGCTATAATGTAAGAGGAATGTTTTTCATCACCATTCTACAGAGAAACCAAAGAAATTAGTGATACAGGCTAAACTTTGAAATGCTTGTATATTTCCTAAGGATCATTGTTGTGCTGATTGTTGGACATGGGAAGATGAGAGATACCAGAAGGATCTGGTGGTGGTACAGAAAGAGCAGCCTAGTCTGTAGGTTCAGTGCTGGGGACAAACACGTATGGCCCATGCTTACAGCTGGAGCCTGAGAGTGCAAAAGCTGCTTCAGGGATGAATTAGCAGGTGCTTTCAGAGAGTCATTTAGCAAAGCAGCCATGAAATGTGTGCTGGCCTGAACTGGCTGGTGGAAGAGGTGAGGCAGAGGTAGGAAGCAACATCAGCAACTCCAGTGGAGTCAGTGAGGAGAGTGGACACATTTGCTTTCTTCCTGGCAAAATTTGCTATGGCCACTACCAGGTGCCCAGTGATAATTAGGATATGCTGATTGGCAAATGAACTATGCTAATGATCAGATGAAGCAGATGCTAATAAGATTAGTAGGAGTACAGTTTCTCTGCCAGCTGAGTAGCAGAAAACAATGAGAAGGTGAGGGTGTGGGGAGGTGCCCAGCTGACCTCTCAGAAGGCCTTTGTTCCCAAAACCAAGATTGTAATTTAGAGGGGTGTGGGGGGGAGATGTTGTGCTGCCCTGCAGTAACCTGCATCCCTCTCACCAGGAGACTGTGCAGAATAAATGTGCTGTCTCTGACAGGGATGAGCACCTCTCATCTGCCCAAGGTAACTGGCTGGTAAAAGTCAGACATATGGTAGCCATAAGAATATTTTGTATTCCAATTAACCTATTCAGGAAACACAAGGGGTCATGTGGTTTATTCCAATCATTTGTGCTATTGAACACGTGCAATGTAGGGACTCAACTCTCCCAACATAAAAAACATTAATGGTCACAAATGGGTACTTTCTAAGAACTTTCCAAAATTTATTGAGAGCTAGACTGGAGACCCTTATGGGTGACCAAAGACAGATTTGAGAGATGCAAATAGGTTAGGCAAGTGTGAGGAACTGCTGTACTGTCATTTGACTTTGAATGTACCTGTTGATATTTTCTTCCTCAAAAACTCCTGAAACAGTCTGTGAGGCCCAACAGCTTATCTTTGGGTATATTAAAAAACCCCCAAGCACACAGAGGATTTTCTATTTGGATATTTTCCTACATTTTGTAGAATTAACAGCAAAACTACAGTTTTACTGTAGGCCCTCTGGAGTCAGCCTTGGGATCATTCAGGATTTGGGAGGCTGCTGTTGGAGTTCATATTCTAAATCTCATCTTTTATGAAGGCGTCTGCATATTTTGCGGCGCTGAATTTCTGTTCACACCTTCAGATTTCACTTCCAGAAGTTGCTAAGGTCTTAGTAAGGACTTTAATGCTTAGTTGGGTCATTCAGGCCCAACTGAACTTTTTGGAAGTGCATTCAGATACTCCTGCCTAATTCCAGAACCATCCAGAACTTCTAGGAACTTCCTTGTTTGAATATAAAGGTTCCCAGAGCCCAGAATCATGCTTTTCTATGTTTTCAGACCTGACTTGATCTTTTCAGGCCCATCAGCTGCTATGATGCTTCTGCATCACCCTAACCAGCTGCCAGAAAGTGTTATTTTCCTCTCTCAGTTCCCCTGAGCACTTGAGATGTTCGATAGTGACCTTACAGCTCTCTTGAAGAGAGCTTTTAACACAGCACAGTGGTAGCTACTGCTTTCTTTACAAAACCAGTTGGAAGAGGAAATGGTAGGGATCTGATTTTGAAATAGTCTTTACCTGAGAACCAACAAAATTTGACAGTCCTCTTCTTTCGCCTGTAGGAGCACCTACTTCTCAGAAAAATGCCCCAATCACCAAATTATGGAGTCTGAGAAAGTAGTCTTCATTCCAAGTCTTGCAAAAAAATTTAATTTTAAAAGTGAGAAGGAATAAATTGGCACTGGAGTTTTAAAGAAATTCTGTGCCTTGAAAGACACTCCAGCATGTTTCAACACCCTTGTGTGGACTTTACAGCAGACAGCCTTTAGCAGCTGTAGATACAATTGTGCACTCTGCATCCCATCATTTTAGTCAGTGCCCAAAAAATAAACACTGTGACAACAAAAGAGACCATTACTGATTTTAACCTCAAATATTTCAGTAGTGCAAGAGCGGTTGCAGGCTGTTGGTCCTAGATTTTCCTTAGCTGTTTTGCAATCCCACCTTTTGGGATGGAGTAGTATGTAAGTTTCTTGCATGCTTCCCTCTGGGATCTGTATCAGATTTTAAACTATCATGGTGAAGACCATGGATTGACAAATGTTTTTGAAGTGCTTCCTGTGTTAGGTTTCTGCCAGAGCTGATTCTATCTAAATAAGATTATCCAAGGGTAGGTGCTATCTGTTGCTGAATTCTGCAGGAGGAGATGATAACTTGTAACCTCCTTCCAGCTGAGAAGTTTGAGAGGCTTGCAAGATATATATGATTGCTAATGGTCCAGGGACAGTGACAGCTTCAGTGGGATAAGCAGGATTTAGACTGGTGAAGCAGCAGTGGGACTGTAGAACACATCTTTCTACTTATGATTTTAAATGTGATTTTGGTTCACCACTAATGTTTCTCCTTTTGTTTTCCTTCTATTTTGCTTGTAAAAATTGAGCAGTTGGAAAACTGCTTTCTGGATGTGTCAGGTGGTTGACAAAAAGTGAGGCTCTAGGTGGGCTAAATATAAAAATTCAGCGGGTTAATTTTAGTGAAAATATTAAGAATTGGAATATGTTTCCATATCACTCAGACCTTGTTTTGAATAGTGTGGGGGTTTTTTGGAAGTTGTATTACACTGATCAGTTAAAGCAACAACGGATGCTTCCTGTGAGTTACAAAAGTGCATTTGTCTGGCTCTTACTGGGTATGGGCTCACCCTCAGGGTCTGACAGGGCTGAATGGTGTGATGAAGTGGCTTTGGGGGAGAGGAGGAGGGGCTGAGCACTCCAGAGTGATGCTCTCATCCTGGGACCAAGCCCAGGCTACCCACCAGGGATGATGCCACTGTCCTTGTGACAAAACTGGTACCACAAAGAGTGCTGGAGTCTGTATTTGTCTTTCTTCGGACACTGATCCTGCTTGTTACCTTTGGTGGTAGGGCTCACAAGTACGGATATGGAGGTGGACCAAAGGAGGCTTAAACAACTTTCAGGGAGTCAATGGCAAAGTGAAAAAGAATATAATTTACTCAGACTTCTTTACTTTATGCTGTGGGTCTTTATTCTCATTCCCATCATATCTAGGTAATAAACACTGTTCTGTGTTTCATTCGGCTATGATCTTTTTCTTGTAAATAAATGAATTATGTGAACAAGCTTGAAGACAAATTCTAAAATATTAAAATCTGTCCTTCTTCTCAAATCTAACTCTTATGTTAGTTGTTTACATACATAATTTAATAACATGCATATATTTTTTATATATTATTCTGACAGTAGTAAATGAAACCAGATTCAGGAAGAATATTCTGGTACATGGAATCTCAAAATACACATTTGCATTGGTAAGGTACTAGTGTATATTTTGTAGGGCTTATATTGCTACTCGTTGTGGTTAGTGGTTAGTATGACTATCATGTTTTTGCAGTATTACGTATCCAAGAAAATGTAATTTTTTTCTATTCCTTTTAAAATCAAATTACAATGTGACATTCAATAAAATATCTTTTGTGCAGCTAATAAAAATGAGATCCCATCTCACTGCTTTGACAAATAAACCACACAAGTCAAAATACTGCCTCTGATACAGTTTATAGCTTAAGCTTTCATGTCAGCCTTTCCTATAAAAAAGCCCCATTATTTATTAATAGCCTTCTATGTCTTAAAAGTTTCTTTTTCTTGTGTGGAGAAAAAATCATTTGCCTTTTAATGGGGTGTCAGATTTGTTTTCCAAACGTTCTAAAAGGTTATCGTTGTTACATATGGACAAGTGCTTTTTTCAGAATCAATGTAAACTCTGTTACCAGGGTAATTTACTGCAGTCCCCTGGTAGCTGTACGGAAAACTTAATTTCACCATTTTGCAAAGTGGAGGGGTGGGACTCTTTCCTTGTGGTTAACTATTTTCACATGGAGTGAAAAGAAAATGCATGCTTCTAGCACATACTAAATAACTGATGGTCTCTTACCCTCTCTTTGAGTTCAGGGCACCACTGGCAGTCTGGTAGGGTTCATGGCACAGAAGGATGACTGACCCAATTAGATATACCATAAAACCTTTTGGCAATTAACTCCCAACTAACCAAAAGATTCAGGCTGATATTAAGAGTGGATAATAAAAGCTTGTTAAATTTCTGTCCATTACCTGCAGACATACACACACAAATATCTGAGCCACATTTTTGATGACAGAGAAGTCTGTATGGAGGGAAGAATATTCTATGAAAGATCCAGAGGTGTCAGCTTTGAGTCTGTCCTGAAGTCTCAGTTGAGAAATGACATGAAACACAAGCAAATATCAAGTTCAGGATTGTGCATTTAATTAGAGCTTGAATTAGCAGCTGCAGTACTTTATTTTGAAAAAGGCAGTAATAGCAGTATTCTTTCTCTAATAAACGCTATCTAAAAAATCCTCCAAAACCAGAAAGCAGTAGAAACTACTTATGACTTCAACAACCTTTTTAGATTAAATTAATTACCTTTTACTAGTAATTTCTATTAACTTGTCTAATTACCTAATGTATTTGGAGGTGCTGCCTACATCTGCACACTGAAAAGTGGGTTTCACAAAAGGCATCAGCTCTTTAAATGCGGCAATTCATCATTTTTCCACCCTCATTCATGACTGTTCACCAGACTGAAGACAGTTTACTAAATCTGTGCTGTGCTTAAGAGGAAGCAAGCTGGTGATCTCTGCTACCAAACCAAACTGAGGAACAGATGTCTCTAGAATTTCTGAATTTTGAAGCTCACACTTGTTCTGCACAGGGGAGGGATATACAACAATGGGCATAATAAAATAGCTGTTTTCAAAAGGTAAGATGGAAGGGGGAATACAGATAATGGGCAAATCTCATGTCACTTCATATGTTGGGAATCCCATATTCATGTAGTGTTGACAGACCCCAGATGGATTTTCCCATGGCATGTTGTGCACGTGCTGTCCATGGATGAGTGTGAAAATTCAAAGACTTCCATTCATCAATTAAATTTTAGAACAACTGTCTAATAAGTTAAATAGGGGAAAAAAAAGTCCAAAACCAAGCAGTTTGAACTCGAACTATGAACTTTAATAAATACTATGATAGACATTGGTAAATTTGTGGATGAGATTACATAGCATCCATTGCCTGAGAAATAAGGTACCAAATTCAGTGACTCACTGTGTCCTATGGCATGTATTTTATGGGGAGTTCTCCCATAGGAAGTTTTCAGTGAGGTGTCATTTTCATATTAAATAAAGGCTTTGTCAGACTGTCCTGGATCATTTTCAAATACGAGTGTTTGAAATGAGATGTGGGATCCAACATCCTCAACACTTGTCTGGCTGTGCTCTGAGAAATACCACCCACTTACATGCTGAGAGCTTCTGAAAAACCTGCTGATGTTCACTTTTCAGCAGGCTCAGTCTGTAACTCTTCTCCCTCAGAAAATCCTCCATGTAAGGCGGATTTGTGTGTATAATTACTTTGGAACTTTGATTTCCAAGATCAGGAACACATTTTTGGCAGTATGTTTGCCCCGCCATCTTTACACCCATGCGTTTGCAAGACACTATCACAGATCGTTTATTAGTGCCACTGACAGGAGAAGGAAAGATGTGCCACATGTCATTCCTCCAGCTGATCTCTGGAAGCTTGGATTCTGGTCTCTGTTTCTTTCAACTACAAGACATACTTCAGGGCGGAGGTATTCCACGCAGTTAAAACTAAACTAAACTAGCTGAATAAGTGTCGACATGGTAGAGGAAAGCTTGATCTATGTGCATTCACAGATAAACTTTACTTCATCTAGCTCTTGTAGAGACCGCTTGGATATTTGCACTTTGCATTATAACCTGAGTTTGCTGAAAAACTAATGACTGCGCATTAGGCCTCAGAGTATGAAGCTGTATTATAGTGAAAAAGCAGAATTTTGTCGTGTGAAGGCTGGCTGACTCTGCTCAGTGTTGTTGAAATAGCAAGGTGATGATGCAACGAGGTGTCCTTCAGTTGTTGGACAAAACACCTGGAATCAATAGAGACCTTGAGCCTTCCTTGTGAACTTAGATATCCTAAGTGCATAAGAACTTGGCATAAAACAAAAACAAATCAAGCCTCTTTCCACATGGTGTCATTGCACCATTCAGCTATGACATGCACATGTTCATAGCTTCGTTCCTAGAATAATTTTATAAGCTATTTGTTGTTGGAGTCTGGACTTGTTGCTCTTCCTTACAATCATGTGAGCTAATGTGTGACTGTGACAAGCCCAGAAAAGGAAAAGTGTTTGTTCACCAGTTTCTTCTTCTCCTCATGGTTCAGGTACTACTGCAAAACTAAAGACTACAATGGTACAGAGGTACTGAAGGGTAAGTCTTTGGACTAGAGCTATCACCCAGGCACTCCTGTCATGCACAGGAGCTGTGAGTGGATGAAGTGTGCTTGGATCCCCATGGCCCCTGCCTGTTCAGACTGACGAGACAGTAGGACATTCTGTATGTTGATGGAAATTTTCAAATAACTTAGTCTCTGAAACAAAATTATTTTCCACTGAATATTAACAAACAGATTTTTTACAAAACTGAATAATTTGTTCAAGAACACATAGATTTTCAGATGGTGGCAAAAGATGAGTTCCCAGCTGAGATGGCACTTCCTTAGAAATACCATATTTCTCCACTGAAGCAGAGGGCTTGTCTGTCATACTGTTGTAATCATTATTTTAACACACTGAAATTTATTTAAATTTTTTTTTTGTTTAGAAACTTTTTATCTTTAGAAATGATCCTTAAAATTCTAAATATTACTACTACTTCTTTTGTCACACTGTGGCAGTCACACGACATGAAATATTTTTGCTCGGACTACTAGAATTTGGCAAAGCTGCAATATCTGAAAATTAGGTCTTATAATGGGAAGTATTAAACAACTGTAACTCACTAAGCAGCGCTATCTACAAAAGCTCAAGAATATAGATGTAAAAGGAGGAAAGGTCTCAAATACAGCACTGTGTTTCCATGTGATTGTATTTTTTATCTGAGCTTACACTGGGGCAATGAAGTCCTTGGAAGGTCGAGTGACCCACCCAAGGTCACCGACTGGCAGCCAGTGACCGAGTCACTATCACTGCCCATGGAAGTTCCTGGCTCTGAGCGAAGTACAAAGTAAGTGACACAAAGGTACATCTTCTCTCAGGTTCCATTATGTTTCTAATCTCTCTTCACTACAGTAATGAATGATAATGAGTTGCAATCTTTTCTCTGGGTTGTTCTTGCTGCCGCATTGGTGACACTTATTGTTACAATAAAGGTATAAGTGGAGAATAAAATTGTGCTAAGTGATATTATGAATAAGTAAATCTAAATAACTTACAAAAAGAACAGCGGTTGCAATAACTTGCTAGAAAGGATCATTTTATTCAATGTCCATGTCAGGCAGGTCACTCTCTCTTTTATCTGGAATTGGAAATACCGTGCAAAAAATAGACATGATTCAGTAAGTCCTTTTTTATGTAAGCAAATCTTACTAAAGGAAAGATGGGCAAGGACAGGTACATAATTGACCTGATGATATTTACTACACAAAGTCAGAAACTCAGTTAACCTGCCACTGAGGGTCAAGCTCCTGTTATGCAGTTGCACTTTGGTGCTATAACATGAAGCATTTCAGACTCCTAGGAAACGAATTTTCAAAATTGCTCATAACTCTGGTCAGGTTTTTTGGAAGAACTCAGCACTCAGAAAAACTTTTTCAAAAGGCAACAGATTTTCAACCTTGCTCTGCACTCAGTGTCTCCTCCTGGGCAGAATGTGATCTATGGGGTCTGTTGGATGCTGCAGCCTTTATCAAGGTCTGATTTGGAACATTGTGCCCTTTGTCTGAGAAGAAAGGGAGTGAGAAGGAAGTGGGAAAGTGCCTTCATTTGCCCCATCTTCTTTTTTTTTGTTTCCTCTCCATCCTTCTCTTTGGCCCCCATGTCTTCTTCCTCTGATACAGTACTTGCATCTCCAGCACAGTTCCAACAAGAAAGAAATAGCAGCTCTGAGCTGGAGCTGGAAAATACCATGGCAGAAGAGTGTTGGTTAGGGACAGTTTTGATGAGAGGTGGATAAAGACTCTGCAGTCTGCAAAGCTGATTCCCCCTGGTGCTAGTCTCGAGGCATGTCCTATCCCTGTGTTCTCGTAACAGTATTAGCCAAGTTGGCAGCTGGTGAAAATTCAATAGCAATAGAATCCTTTGTGTATTTTAGCAGGAGAATATTCCATATGTTTGATGCTATCTCCTTAATCATCTCTTATGCAATGTTAATGCTCTTTCTTTTCCTTGGTCTGCTGCAATCCTATACCTTGTGTTTTTTCAGCCAGTTGTAAGTGTGTGTATTTGCGTGTGCACATGCATGCAGTTCACCATAATTAGTTTATACTATATCAGATCAATTTTTTCTCCCATCCCATATTTATGATTTACGTTGTCATCATTCCTCTAATATCTTATTTTGGTAAGACATCTACTGTTTTCATTTCTATGTAAAATTAGCATTTGATTCCTACATGACCACAAATACAGAATCACTGATAAGCATGACAAGTCCTGTAAGGAATCATGAGTCTAACTGGTTGCTTAGAAGTCCTGGGGGTAAAGAAGAGTAGCCAAAAACTCATATGGTAGGGGAGTCTGCACTGTGTGTAAATCTTGGGACTGCCAAAGTATGTGATGTGTGTGATGGGGTAAGGTTCAGTTTGACTTGCTTACGTTTATGTGACTCCTCCCATCTATGCTGTCACTAAAACCACCTTCCTAAAAAAACCCCACTAACTTACAGATCTAATATTTTACCATGACTTTGGTTCAGTGGTTGCTCTAGTTCCTTCTGTGAATTGCCATTTCTGCTGGAGAATGGAGGGAGATATATTCTATTAAAATAACATTTTTTATATTTAGCTACTCATTTTCCTGGTCTCACTTGAGAACATCAGTTAAAAAGCCAATTATCCGTTTAAAAGAACAGTTTATTACAGTCACTATTTTTCTTCTACCATTTGGATTAATAAAAAAAATTTAAAATGTATCTAAGATTTTTAACCTTTAGTTTGATCAAGTCTGGTTTATGAAGTAAGATTTTTCAGTGGGTCATTATGGTAATTAAAATTAGCACTTTTAGTTTAAAGCACACTGAAAGCTTTGAAATACTCAGTCCCTCTCTCTGTCCATTCATGTTACAAAGGTTTAACTCTTATGAAATACCTTTACAAGCCTTTGTTGGTTCTGGTGCTGTCATTCGTATCAGGAGAATCCCACTGAAGTGGCTATGCTGGTGAATTGTGACCCTTAAAAGGGTGCCACGGTGAGGGTAGGATTGCTATTTTCCACACTTGAAATGCTTATCACCTCTGTGCTGCTGTGGTGTATCAAGTGTTTCAAACTTTAGAGAAAAAGGTCATGAAAGTTCTGCTTTCCTGAAGGACAGCTTGTGCACTTAGGATAGTAAGCAGCAAGCAGAACTGTCTAAATAATCAATTAATTGAATTTTAATTGTTTCTGTGGATAATCTGTATAGCAACTTTTGGGTTTCTTGAACAAGTTTGTTATTCTAAGTAGATTTATGCTACCCTGAAATATTTCTGGTCCTGTAGATTTGTTTTGAGTATTTGATACATAAGGCTGGACCTTTGCTGTTTAATTTATCAGCTACATCACACAATATTGTCTCTGTTTCTATCTGGAATGAGCATAATTCTTCAAATTGCATATCTGCTGGGAATACAGTGTTTCTGAATTCACAGTTTGTATTCTATGAGTATACTGTAGTATTCATTTAACATTAATTTTCCATGAATGTTTCATGTACCTTGTACTGGCTAATAACATGAAGAGACTTTATGTATCCAAAGCACTTCTTGTGGTGTATTTGGGGAATTTTTAAAGCTGTTTTTACTACCCTTCACTAGTAGTTTCCAAACAGAATTTTTCAAGTTGCTTCCAAATTCCTCTCTTGGAACCTGTTCTGCATCCTTCACAGGTCACCATAATGTGGTTCTGAAAATTCATACTTAAACTGAAATGTCTTCTGAAAGTTGATGCAAAAAGAGCACTAAACCCACATTCTTCTCTATTTTGTGAAGCATTGGCCCAGCTAGGATCCATAATTAGGAGATTATTTGCTTATTCTAACACAAAAGTAGTGAGAAAAATAAAGCATGGATTTTTATATGAATCCTGCTTCTGGCCCTTTCTGGGGAGGACTTCTGTTTTTCTTCCAATCTGCTGGATATGTTAATTTAGCTTCTACATACAAATATTAAGAGCTATAAAACAAGCAATTTCTTCTGTCTATGTGTCTGCATTTGAGATCCATTCTCTAATTTTATTCTCTCTTTCCCCCTTCCCTGACAGGAGTTTTTCCCTTTCCTGTGGTCATACTGGTACAAAGGGCTCAAGAAGGACATCTTTCCTCTCTGATTAAATTTAAGCAGTCATGGCTGTTGGATGTTGGGCTGGCAGTGCTGGCAGTGGCTGCCCATCACCCTCCCTCTCCATTAGCTCTTGGTACCAGGCAAAGGCCCTGACATACTGCACACCTGTGAGAAGGGGCAGGTTGAACTCCCACCTTATATGTAACCCCATGACCCCCAGTGATGGTTTTCAGCTATATTCTGAGGAATAGGGGTCTTTTAGGGATACAACCTTCCAGACACATGGCTTTGATGGGGCTGCCATCAGCCATCTGAAACAGCCCTTCTGGGAATGCCATAAGAGCATGGTAGTTAGGCAGATTGTACCGAGTCACTGAAGTACCTGTGGAAGTGCACTATGGGGAGCTGGATAATCATAAGCCTTACAGTACTTGCAGGTTTTAATCATTATATACTTGCTTGTAAAGATAATTTCAATAGAGCTGCACATTATTCATTTTTAGGGAAGTCTGGCGGCTGCAGAAATCCTAAATCACAGCATTTGCTTCCTGCTTGATGCTAATTTTGGGCCAGTTCCAGCCCATGGAGTTCCTTTTCCATTGTGTCATTTAATTACACATTCACCCACACTTCTCAGCTAGTAAGAGCCTTGATATACGGCCTCTTAATCTAATACTGATCTATTAAAAACTACACTCAGTATTTTAAAGTGTTAGACAACAGATGGAATTGACAGTTTTAATAGGTAGCAACTAACATCATCTCCCAGTCTGCACCTCTGTATTGGATTTTAAGCAACTGATATCACTGTGGACATGTGCAGATATGGAGCTTGCATTTAAAGACAGAAATTCAATCAATAGCCTGTCTCTCAACAGAGCTTACTAGATTATATCAGTTAGAAGTGACCATCTGGCCTAATCTTGGGAGTTCTGAGGTATCATGTAGATCTTTTTCACTAATGTCATTTTTATTTGGTTAACATTAATAAACTGTAGCAAACACTGCAAATCTTGCAATCTGAAGCTGTAACTCAATTTTTGCCTTTTACATGAGACAAGTCAAACATCTGCTTCTCTAGGGGGAACGTGTGTGAGAGCCAGCAAAAGAAAGATGCGATCGCTCTGAAGATTTTACTGTCTATCTAGGTGTTGTGAAATGATGGAAACTGGCAGTCTTTTTTATTTAGCAAAAGAAGAGTGTGTTACTAAAGGGTATCCAACAACTAATGTGATTATTTCTATGAATACAAAATATGGAGGGAAATATGTAGATAGCATTCTGGGGGGGCGAAAGTTTCAGCGTATTCTATGACTGCGATAAAAGAAGAATGCACATTACATATTCATCTACCAGATTTATGCTACAAATAAAGTCTAACTTTTAATCTGGTACAGTCAATATATATCAAGTATCTGAAGAGTCGTTTAACGCTGTCACAGCCAGAATGCATAAACTCTGAAAAACCTTTTTAATACCAGAGTCAAGAACATTCTCTTCTGGTTCTTTGCTCCTTTAAATTTAATTTCAAATTCTATTTTGTGTTTGGCTGAACACCAGCACTATTAGAAGTTCAGAAATGTTCTGTTCATAAAAAAGGAAAATAAATGTCAGTGTCCCAGGTCTAATTATAACTTTGTACTCATAAGTGGCACAATAGTGATTCAATTATGAAAATTATTGTCATTGGATTTTGATCTTGCAAAATAAAAATCAGGAGTGATTTCTAAATGTATCTGATGTAATCAGACCCCTTGAAATTCTGGAGACTCTTCTCCTTTTTTTGCCTTTGTTTCATTGTTGATCAGTCGAAATTTTAAAAATTTCAAACAGTGGAGGGGTACATAAGGAAAGCCCATAGGTGGGGAGAGGGAGAAGCAAGACAGGCAACATTGCTAAAAAGAAACAATGCCAGAAGAAACTGGGAGAGAAAAATAAAAGAATATTTGGGAGCTTCATTAGAGCAGTACCCTTCAGGGCATGCTGTTGTAGGGTGCAGGGGACCCAGAAACCAAAGGCATGTGTCCTCTTGACATTGGTAGTCAGAAGAGTAATAAGCTGGGCAAGTTATTTCAGCCTAGTTGCCCTCTTTTCTCCATCTAAAAATTATGAGAATGATTGATACTTGCCTTTATTTTCAGAAAATACTGTATCATTTAGTGCCTTCTAAGTATTCAGGGTGTGTTGGTACCACAAAGTGTTTCACTTACAAAATGGAACCAGCTGATTTTGAGGGAAAAAACCCCTACTCTGCCTCCCCCCAGACAAAATCTGAAATACAGACAAGCCCCTTAAATCTCTAAAATAACAGCAAAGGGTAGAATTTCAGACTTGTTATTGTAAAAATATTTCAAAACCGGGCTGAAAATAGAATCTGGAGAAACTGCACAATCATGGATCAGAACCCCTTACAAGTTAAATTCTTCTTTTTGGAAGAACAAAATTTTGATAAAAACTGCCCTTGGATAGGCCAAAATATCTTGGATGCAACATTTTATTTTTTGAATTTTTTAAAATGGATTTTCCTGTGGTTTGGTAAAAGCTGAAAACCTAAAGTGAATTTCAGTTCCTGGATTTAAAAAATATTTTTTGGTAGCCTTCCCTCTAAAAATTCTTATTCAAAGTATGCAAAAAATATTGTTTCTTTCAAAATACATCACAGGCAATGTTAACATTTTCAGCCAGATCTAACAAGGGAATGGAGTTTTGCATAGCAAAGAGAGTCCCAAGACATCTTCTTTTCATTTTTTGCTACCAGTGAATCCAGCAGAACCCTGAAATTCACACTGGCCGGCTCTGCTCTTCAGTGAAGGTAAAAATTTTTCAGTGTTTATTTACAAGAAAACTACTGAATATTTTTGCAGGAAGAAACCCCTACATTTACCCAATGCTAGTAGTTTATTGAATAGGAGCAGAACACAGCCAGTGGCTCCTTCCACTCTAGCAGGCTATGCACATACAGTAATTTTTTAAACTTTCTGTTTCTCACTGTAGTTAATAAATCAGGATGCAGATGAGAAATTCATAGTTAATTTTCAGTAGCTAGCACAGCATGTCTCAGCCTATAAAGTCCTGGAAGTCTTGGGCTGTGAATTCCTTGATACTGACAAGCCAAACAGCTTAGAAATTATAATTATAAGTTACAAGTGTCTTAAGGGTTGTTCTTCTGACATAAAACTAATTTCATGTTTTTATTCATAATGTGAAATAGACGAGAGGATGGGGCCTTATTTAGATTGAGCTCTCAGAGATATCACAGGCTCTGTGTCCTGATTATAATGGGAAAAGATCACTTACTTCGTTCCTTATAGCTAGTTGACTCTCTCTGTGTGCTTTTCTTTTGACAATCAGGCTAACAAAAAAGTGGGATTTCTTTCACTTTTCATTCCAGCTTTGTTTGTAGGCAGACATCTACTGGTGACTGTTGTTTTTTCCTTAATTGTAGTCATACTAGAGTGTATCAAGTTCTCTCCTGGTGAACTGGTTCTAGCTTGAGTGATGAGTGGCCACATGACTCCCTGAACAGAGAAGTGAGAAGGTGAGACCTGTAAGGAGCCACAGAGGGAGCAGCTTTGGAGGGTGAGGAGAGCTCCTGTCACCCTGGAAGAAAGCATAATGTCCTGGAGACAGCAGCTCCCCACCCAAAACTCCTCCAGGGCTTCAAAGGCTCAGGGTATTTGAGAGGCACACTACCTGTGTTCTGGCACCCCAAAGCTCACTACAGCTGTGTCCCCAAGGCCACTACCAGTCACATTTTGGCACACATGCTGGGATTGGCAGCTTCTAGGAGGCCCAGGGTGAACCAAAGCACAAACATGGGGCTAAAGCTGAGTTCTTCCACAAATCTCTGTATAGAAGAAAACATGTCAAGCTGGATGGAGGAAGGCAGGCCAAGGGCTGTAAGACACTAGTGAGAGAGAGAATGGGTTTCTGTTTGTTGACTGAGCCTTCCTTCCCTGCCTCAGGAAACAGACTGGGCTCATGTTAACTGCTGGGGATTAGCAGTTATTCTACTGCAGTAGTTGAGTTGTGCTGGCCTTTAGGTGCTTAAAGGACCTGTGGTAGTTTCAGTCTCAATTTTGCACATGCAACAGAGGATTTGCATTAATTAGAAGTCCAGTTTCCCACATGGACATGCAATGGTATGCATTGGTAAATTTAGATATTTAACAGGTAATATAATTTTAGCTAGGATAGGTGAAGTTCCTCACATCCCTCTCAGAAAATTCCATGCATTTATACCTGCTGGATTCAGTCAGATCTTTCTTCAGAGAGATTTGAAGTGGGAACTATCTCTCAAGGATGTTGTGAGGCCATGCAGAGAGAAAATTAGAAGGGCTAAAGCCTAACTAGAACTTAATCTGGCTACTGCTGTAAAAGACAAAAAAAATTTTTACAAATACGTCAGTTACAAAAGGTCAAGGTTCCAAAATATGAGCAGCAAAGAAGGGATTCAATGTATGCATTGGCTTTCATTGGTTTTCTCATGCTGTGAGAGGTTAGTGGGAAATTTGATTTTTCATACAGCCCTAACTTGCTTCCTTT
>VXBC01005697.1:127098-158958 GCA_013399945.1 Ploceus nigricollis
TTTTTTTAGTCTTTCAGCATGGAATAAGAAGTTTAAAGAACCTCATCATAGTTTCTGCAGCCATCCAAGATTAATTTAAAGAGGACCTCTGGACATGGATTTTTCTGGCATAAGGTCTCCACCATAGAAAGATAGAGAATTGTATAAAGTTATCTGCAATATTTACTTGTGTGTGGCACTGAACCAAGGCATGACTGAACTGGATGCTACATTCATCTCTTTGGACAAGAAATATTTGGAATGCCTCTCTTGACATCCCTTTATAGTGTCTATTGTTATTATTATTATATAATAATAAATTATTATCAGTAATTAAAATTTTGCTTTATCACACCATTAAAAGTTGTTCATTGTCTTGGGTGGTCTTCTGCTGTGTTACCTTTCACTTTCTTTTTTATTTTGGTCAGGTTTCTCTTGTCCTTGTGAGACTTGCTTGAATTAGACTGTGATGCATGTCTTGCTGGGCTGAGACAGATTGTAGATGATAAATACCAAAGAAAAACAACCTGCAGCTGCTGGAAAATGCACTAAAACCCCTGTGATTGCAAAGACAAAACCCTAGAAGGTCAACTGATCGAAGGGTTTCCAAGATATTCAGAAGGTAGATTTCTGTAAGGGAAATGAAAATCAGTTGCAGGGTGTGTTTGAAAGGTGAGATTTGGTTAGTTCCTTACATAGAGAGATTGGTTGGAAGAGAGGTCTCCATCTGGATTAGTTTTTGGTCACAGCAACTTGCTTTTGTATCCTGTACTGCTGGTCCTTGCTGGGCCTATTTGCATTTATACATCTGGAACTTCTGCTTAAGAATAGCAACAGGTGAAAAATCCCTAGGAAGCTTATATTGATCCCTACCTCCTTGAAGAATATATTTTTAAAATATAAAATAATTATTTAAATTCTAAGAGACATAAGTGAATTTTTTTAAAAAAAAAAGTATGTGTGCCAAGCTGATGGACAATATTAATTTAATTAAATTATATTCATGGCTTACATGATTTTTGAAAAGAAAAGTGAAGAAGGAAAGGAAAGGAAAGGAANAAGGGGAAGTCTAAGCTTTCCACACCGGGAAAGTACCTCAAAAGGGAGAAAAATGCAGTTAGTTCCTCGGTCTAGCTCCTTTAGTTTGAAACAGTGAGACTGGAAAAAATCAGGGGCAAGCTGGGAACACAGGTGACTGTGTTGCATGGAGGGGGGATAATTGAAAAAGAAAAATGTTGCACAGAGGGAAATGGAAGTAGAAAAAGAGAGACAATGACAGGAAGGAGCTGCAATAAGAATATGAGGAAGAGACGGAAACAAAAGAGAAGAAGAGCCTGATGAGAGACTGCAGTTTTGAAAACCTTACAATTAAGAAATTTGCCAATGAGTTCAGGCACCAAATGAAAGACTGATCTTCACCTTCATCTTAAAATTGCTGTGTCACATCTCTAGGATGTTCCACAATACATCCAGAGGTATGTTTAAGTTCTTTGGTTATATTCAGCCCAATCTGATTCCACTAAGGTGGAATTTAACATTCCCCACAATAATGTACCTGACAGTTCAGCTTGATATATATGAATGAAACAGGTCTCCACTACTAATAAATGTTCAAAGTGTAGGATTTTTGGTGGAGAGTAAGGAAAAATATACACTGTATAGCATTAATTGCCTATCTCTCAAGCATGAAATTCTGATATATTATGACTTTTAAAAAATATATGACAATAATATATTGCATACATTTCAGAAGAAAATTATGTCTTTACCTTGAAAATCTACTTTCTCTGACAAGCTGATGTAATCATTTTAGTGAAGGACGAGCGCTGCAGTGAGAAAACCTGCAAGTATTTGAAGGTTAGAAACGATGAACAAAAGGCTGAGGGTTTACATCGCATGCAAATAAGTAATTCATCACAAATCCATAAACCAATTAGTAATGAACTAATGATATTGCTTAACAACTGTATTTTTGATTAACATATAAATAATTTAGGTGAGCATTTCTTTGGTCATGCCAGTTTCTGCTATTATTTACTAGCCTTGTCATGGCTGCTCTTAGATCACACGCCCCTTATAAAACATTTCCCAATCTATTGCAAGGATCAGTTTGTTTTAATGCGCTCAGTTAACACTGCTGGAGCTATTAACAAGCTTATTAGCATAATCCATTGTGATATATCATTGTATAAAAGTTCAGCTCCACAACTGAATGGGACTGGGAAATGGCTTTGAAGATTTTATGATACAATAACTATCCATTTGATAAGCAATTAAAAAGATATTCTGAGACACTAAGAGTGAAGACAATGACAACATGAGGAAGAGAGGAGGGGTTTGAGAGCAGAAGCTGCTGCCTGCTGTGGGAACCATATGAGTTGTGCTGCTCCTGCTCCTTAGCCAGAAATTGCACACTGCTGCTGGGCTCTAAAGCTCCAGTAACAAGTTGGGTCTGACTTTGTCTTTTTAAGCAAAGAAAAAAAGAACAAAGCAGTTTAAGGTTCAATATCTTCTGCAATCTCACCCATGATCAATTTCTTGACCTCTCAAAAGAACTTTTTAATACACAGCTGAACATCTGATTTTTGTCTCTTCTCCTAAATTTCAAGTTCTTTTTCTTAGCTGTTGCATTATCCTTAGTGAACTTCTGCAGAAAGAAACAGAATAAAGTTACTGAACACATTCCCACATTATTGTTCAAAACTCGCTCTGTATAATATGGCTGTATTGACCTTTTAAGAATGAACATTCAATGAAAATAGTAGTATATTGTGAAAAAAATAGCTTTTTGAGATAGTGTTGCTTTCTCTGATATGCAATAGCTCTGATATGCTAGTACTTTGTTCAGCTCAGTTCTGATTCTCCAGGGATTATTTGACCAAAATGTCTACTGTCCATATAATAAGAAATATTCATGATATTGTTCACCTAACAAAGAATTTTTTTTACTAGGTTATTTCAATGTCTTACATACGTTAGTTTTTTCTTCCTCTTGATAAGGAATAGAATGGAAAGCTGGTTTCTGAAGGCAGTATGATCTACTACTGTTTTGCACAGAAAATGGAGATTTAGTTTCCAATCTTACTATCATTGCCAGTTTCTTACACCAATTTTTTAAGACTAGTTTACTTTTTTTAAAACTGGTATCAAAATATAAAGCTTTTCAGAGTGTTTTGATATTTTTACATGAAAAGCATTTACATCTTAAATGAAAGGTGTTACATGGAATGTGATAGCTAAGGATATAAGTTTTAAATAATTTTTCTTAAATCCCAAATTAAGTTGCTTTAAGAGGGGGCCTTTATATTTTTAACTGTTTGAAATTTGATATATTTTTAAACAGTCTTAAGAGTTGTAAGACAACAGAAAGCGTATCCAGACTGAACCATTTCTTGCTTAATAATTCTCCCCATAAACAAAGTTTTTGAAGGTAGACCCATGAGAAGGAGTCCAGCATCCTTGGGAAAACAGGTCAGAGAGATGCACCCACTGCGATCTCGTGACCAGCCACATTTACAAGCTACCTCAGAATAGGAAGGGCTAGAGTTTATTCTAGCATTTTCTTTGAAGTCATCTTCCTAGGACACATTTTTAAAGCTATTTTTGTGGTTGAAAATCTAAATTTTGGGGAATGAAAAGTTAGACCAAAAATTGGCATGCTTTTAGTAAAATGTGGCTTTATTTCTGTTGTCTAAAAAGCAAACACTATGAGAAAATGTTCTTGCTATTCAGGTGTGATAATCAGGCACATTTCCTCAGAGGAAGGCAAAACTAATTGTGGTAGATGGAATAGTGTTTTGCATTTAATGAATACAGAGAACACTCAAGGGAAAAAGTCGAACAGGTGATGCAACGCTTCCCCTTCTGATGAGGGTGATCAAAGTTGCTGACGTAAAGAAGAATTAGCTGAATCTTTTCCAACTTCTGGTTATTGATAGGTCCTGAGAGAGCTTCTTAGAGTTGTTCAGAGGTTGTTGAGGAAGAGCTGGCCTGAGAATCCCCTACTTGCATTGTCTTGCACCACTTTTGCATCATCTGAGAATTAGGAGAGCACAAAGGTGAAGTAAAGCCACCTTTGTCTGCTAGCTTGAAGTCTGGCATCCTCTGAGCCTCCCTGCAACCTGAGGACTCGGGCCTTATATATCTATTTGCTTGCCAAGAGATTGGATGATATATAGGGTGTCATCATTTTAAAGCGGGTTCAGACTCAAAACTGTGGGTTTCATTTGAGTGTGACATGAAGTATCGTATACCTCTGGCCAAGGAACTGCAGCTCATTTAATAGATAAATTGAGATGAGAAAAATGGCACAATTTAAATATCAGCTATCAACAGGAATAGGGGAGGGGGAGAGATAGAGAGAGAGAGAAGGAGCCCAGCTTCTTTTATTACAGCCTTAGTGCTTCAACAACAGGTAGCAGTATTACATATTCCCTTTCCACTTTAAAGCTTTGGTAATTTCCTTCCTCGTGTTGGGGCGATTTTATTCATTGTTTCCTTGCAGCAGTGATTGATGTTCTGAGCTGCTAATCTCTCTGAGTGATAACTATTTTCATGTAAGTCCATGAGTCTATGACACAGGCTGCTCGGCCAGGGCTACTGCTGACTACTTATTTTGTGCCTCATTTACATTTCAATCTTGGCCTCATGAATGTAAAACCTAGGCTGCAAATTAATAACAGGAAGAATATTAGACTGCTCCAGAGTGGGGGAACAATGCAAATCCACCAGAGCACAAGGCTTTGCCATTGTGTTCCGGGAGGGACTCATTTATTGGCCGGCCGTGAATGACATTACAGAGAATGGCATATCCAGAGTGACACAAATTTATTTCTGTCCCCAGCGCTCCAGTATATTTTCATAGAATCAGGGGGCTATTTGTCTAGGGACAATTTAGTTTCCATGAAAAATTTAAATGGTTTCTGTGGAGATAGTGGAGTGAAATTTAATTTGTTTCTCATTTACTACAGCAGGTATGAAAAGGAGAAAAATTGGATGTCTGATGGGCTGAAATTGGTGCTGTCCCTCCCCACTATCCCCAAAAGGCCTGTGGGCCTATATCATAGAGATTGAGCAAGACTACCTCATCCCTCCCCTTAGAGAATGGTAACCTTAAACCAACTTACAGAAAACCTTTGGGGAGGCTGCCAATCACCCTGAAAACAACATTTCCATCGATCCCCTGTCTGTGTGATTTATGGCTTCATTTTACGGTAATTGAGAATTAGTGAGAAGATTAGCAAGGCTCAACACTTCACCTTGATATGCACACTAAGCACTGTAATTTGTCACTAAGGGATGTCGGACACTTTTTTAGTTACACGGGGTTCCCATCTAATTGAATTTGGAGATAACATGGAAATTAATTTGACACAGGAAAATTTTGAATACAGCCATTTCCTCTATTGTAATGCACAATACTGGGCTGCATTCAGGGGCAGCTATATTGATCCTGATCACTTTCAATTGTGGCCAGCTGAAGGATGGAATACACTAAATCTTATTTAAGCTCATATGAAAGCAGTTCATCTGCAGCAATCTGTGGCAGATAAAGAATATTACCTTTCATTTTGTCTGACTGCATCAAGATGAAGTTTTGAAAATTTACTTCTTGCAGCAAATATACCAAATGTCTAAAGTCAACAGTTACAATTCAATTACAGACCAGCTCTTGTGGGCTGTTTACAGGGTAATTTGCTACTTAGGCAGCAAATGAAAATACTAACTATACTCTCCATGCATAGAGAACTTACAGCACATGGAGAAGCCCCAAGGAAAGACAAAGAAAAAAGATTCCAAACTTCTCAGCAATTTAAAGCACTGCACATTGGATTAGTCTTGTTATAGCTTGAGTGGTTCCATATACAATAATTTTTTGTTTGTTATGAGCCATTTTGTAGGAAGTTTATTTTATCTTGGAGGCTTAGCATCAAAGTCACAAAGAGGGGACACGGTACAGACTCTTCATATCTGAGAGGTGCTCTACCACAGGACTTACCTGCATTTATATTTCTATATGATTCCAACTTTATTTCCTACAAACCCCTTTTATGCTGTACTTTATCCTTCAAATAAGGACTTTGGTTTCAACAAACTGCTTAGAGAGATTATTTTCGGAGAAAGGTGCTCCCTGCTGAGAATAGTGGAAGCAGATCTTGGCAGTTTATGCCAGGGGGTGCGTGGCTGGGATATTTATGGACATTCTTTACCAGACCATCTGGCTTGTTTTGTTCATATCTGTTTTAGTGATAATTGGTCTAAGATGAGCTGTAATCAAGATATATTATTCATTACCTATTATTATTACATGATGGATTTTAATCTGATCATCATTACATCGCTGTTTGGAAAGACTTTTGAAAGGTTTAATCGCAATAGTTTAAAGATGTTATTTATGCAGCCCTGTTCTGTAGTCGTGGGAACATACCTGATTCTCTGAACATTGAGGACATTCCTCAGTGCACAGGCATCAAGAGATGGTACTTAATGGTCAGAGATATGTAGATGTGGTCAATAGGTCTAACCTGGAGTTCTCAAGATGTGGCCATACAACTCGGAAGAAATGCTATGCTGAAAGGATAGCAATGAAAAATGACGAATTCCCTGGAATTACTGATGGCACATGACATTTGTTGTCAGCACTTTTACATCCCTTCAGTACTTCAGTCTCCTGTAGCTATGTTATTTGGTCTCAGGAGTTTATCTGCAGGTAGTCTTGTGCAGGAGATGATGAGTACCAGAACTGCAAGAGGTCAAACTGTTAGAAGTTACCTTGTGATTTTTACTCATTTTATAGCTGAAAAAAATGTTTCTCAAACTAGTAATTTGATGGATCTTATTAAAAATGTGCATACTGCATATGTAATTTTCTTATCACATTTTCATGGGTTTTCACTAATTTAATATTAAAGGGTGTTAACATGTCAGAAATACCACTACTATAATAAGCTTAAAGGAATTTGGATCATTTTAGCCAGGAATTGCTTTCATATTTTGATACCTTCTGGACTATATTAGAGACATAGATTTGTCCAATACAATGAAAAATGTATTAACATAATAAAAAACTTAGTATTACAGTAAAATATCTATACATGATTTTTATGTCAAGTTACAGCATCTAGAAAAAAATAGCCTTTTCTTCCTCTTGGGTCACAGTTCCACAGATGTTTGTGTCTTTCCTGTTTAAGGCTGAAAAGCTGTACTCTTTTTCTCTAACGAAGAGAAGAGAAGAGAAGAGAAGAGAAAGAGAAGAGAAGAGAAGAGAAGAGAAGAGAAGAGAAGAGAAGAGAAGAGAAGAGAAGAGAAGAGAAAGGCAAAAAGAGGAAGAATAGAGAGAAAAATAATAAGGAAGAGAAAGAGCTAAAGTATGGAAGACTGAAAGAGTGAATGACTGAAAGAAAAGAAGATGCCAAACCAATGGGGATCACTGCAGTTTTGCCTGGAGTTAAAAATGTACTTGGTATCTGAAGTCATATCACCTTAGGCTTTGATCTTATTAGTTTTCAGAAAATGAGGGTTACATACAGAGGGATTCAAACTAATTTTACATATTTACATTCAAAATGGCTATCATCAACACCTTCACCCTGTTTTTGCTCTAAGATGCAAGAGCTTCTATATCAGACACACTGTGGTCTTTGACCATGAACTTCACTGTGCCTTGACGGTTATAAACCTGTCTGTGGATCTCAGTGAGCATTTTGGTTCTAAGCACCACCAAAGCAAAGGAAAGGGACATTCTCTGTCATTTAACTCCCTTGAGAAATTTGACACAAAGTTTATGCTTAAAATACGATGATAGTTTATACTTTTGAAATATAGCATTTCAGAGCAATTACTTAGTGTCCAGAACCTTCCTAGGAAGAAGAATTTCTGATCCAATTTTTGCCTTTGCCTGAAGAAAATAATTTCCAAATCACTCACCCTATCATGAGAATGCATACTGGATGTTCTGTGCATGTGTACCTAAACATATTGAATGCATTTTCCAGCCAAGAGAGCAAACCTGAGTGTTTCTACCCAGACTGGAAATGGATCCACAGAGAAGGAGAAAAGACTCCACTTCTATGTGAAGTATTTTCTATACCAGGTTCATTGGTTCTCCAAATAGGGTTTCCAATTTTTACAGCAATTAAGTAGTTTACATATATTTATCCATCTTCACTATAGAATTTTAATATTTGAAGCATAGCATGAGTCAACATGGTGATCATCTATTCTGTGTCGAAATCTTCTTCCCTAAAGGAGAGCTGTCTTTGGGAGATACATTCAAAGGCTTTAAAAAGGTGTATGCATAAAAGTGTTCTGCTTATTTTAGTAGGGATGATGCCATAAAAACATGCCTTGCCCTTGGAATGGAAGGTGATGAGCCTTGCTATGGTGATTAGATCTCATAGTATTCCTTGGAGTTGGGATGGTTGCTAAGAATGTGCTAAAAAGTGGTAATGAGTGCTGCAGACAGCCCCCTTATCTGACAACTTATATTTTAATCTTGGCCAGTGCCACCAAGAAACTTAGAGATAAAGAAAAATTCTCTAACTTAAGAGACAATTTAATTAAGGCTCTTGGGAGAAGCAGAGCACCGGGACATAACAGCTAATGCTGATAGTCTTGCTGATAAGGTGCGGACAAAGGGGAAAACTTTTAAACTAAAGAAGGAGAAATTTAGATCAGATGGCTTCCCTGCTCATGACATGGGGATTTGACTTAGATGATCTTTAAGGTCCCTTCCAATCCAAGCCTTTCTATGGTTCTATGATTCTTTCTCAGCCAGTGTTTCTTAACACTGTGTGCTGTTACAGCATTTTCTGTAGTCTAGTCGAGGAGTGCCATGGCTCTCATGTAGTCTGTTTTCCAAGTGAGGTGCAGTTCAGATAAATTATTATGAGTACCCTGATTTTGAAAGCCTGATTCTTAACTGTGCTTGTACCTTTCTTGTCTCTGTTTTCTCAGCACCACCCAATGGCTTCTGGAGATAGGATGAGCTCTCTTGTTCAGGCTCTGGACTATCCAGGTGACTTTTTTGTGACTATTTGTGATGAAGGAAAGGTAGATCTAGATATCATACCTAATGATTTATAATCCTGTAGGTTGTTTTAAAGTTCATCCCAAGCTTCTAGGGTAACATTTAAGTACAGATTCTGTACTATTTTGGGGTTGAATGCAATTTACATGTAGCTAGGCAAAATTATTTTTAGTTCTAGCAACATTTTTGAATTGCTGAAGGGTCCACAATTTTTACAAGAGTCTTGACTAATTGTCAGTGTTTCATCTCTGCCATGAATGAACAGCCACAAGGGATTAAAATGAACAAAGGAACTGCAACCTTGGCTGACATGATTCCAATTCTAGAATAAAGTGACCCATGTTTCTTTGCTGTTCCTCTGTTCTTTGTGGTTTTGATTACTCAAACTAAAATGGAAGAGATCAGATATGTGTCATAATGAAAGATGCTGAAGATGCCGGTGGAACTGGAGATCTAACAGCCATATTGGTCTTCCAATGACAAGTTCAACTGAACCCAGTAAGGCAGTTGTCTCCACTCCCTCTGTTCAGTAATGGTCCTTCATAAGTTATGTGTTCTGAGAACATCTTCAGGTTTGCAAATGCTGTCTTGTGCACTAACTATCCTGATTTTCTCTGGTTTGGGCGCTGCATTTCAACATCACTTAATGTCCCTGTTTGCTGGCTTTTAATATTATCCAAGAGAAAATAGGAGAGCAGAACCACCTGGGCCAACCCTTGCCAATGCAAATTGTTTAGAATTCAGAGACTGCAACTAAAGTTGTGAAGAAATTTCCTGTTATTAAAAATTACTCTGCAACACTAAACTAAAGAATGACAATTTGTGAGTCAGAATGAAAGAACAAAAGATGCAGAAGCAGTAGAAAGCAATGATAATTAGAAAAAAGAAAAGAAACTTAGCATGTCTCAGCAGAGCTACAGCAGAGCTAACGCAAAAAAGGTGCTTTAAACAGAAGAAATTTGCATAAGATGCTCCTTCAATGTAATTATGAAATAGGATATTGTTATCATCACGACTAAGGCTTTACCTGCCTGGGCTAAAATATATGGAAGGGCTGTACTTCTGTAATTATTGCACCTGCCCAGGAGCAAGCACTTCTAGGTCAGACATTGGTTTGAAAGTAGAAATGATCTATTATACTTGAGGCAATTTAGTTTCCATCAGTTTCGCTCCATTTCACTAGATTCCATGCCTGTCTCAGGCTCCATCATTGCAAAGACAAAAGTCAGACCTGGTTTCCCACACACATCTTGTTTCCCACAGGGCACAAACTGGAGAGTCTCAGCCACCCTGGGCAGCAGGAAAGCTGGGATTCTTCAAGGAGCCTGCTCTCAAGTGGCTCCTGTCCTTCCCTCCCATGGCTATAGTGCCACTTGTCAGAAAAGCTGAATATTGCTTCTCTGTGAAGGGAAGGGAGCAGTAAGAAGGAAATGTTCTGAGTAGTCTCTGTCTGCCTTTCCCTCTCTTCCACTTTCTGCTGTGGAGAATCTGGGTCAGTTATCTCTCTGCTCTACTTGAGAACAAAAAATAATAGGAGGACTTGTTCCCCTTCAGAGAATTTCTCAGATGAGTGAGATACTTCAAGCAACAACTTAAATTATTGTGTTTTCAACACTTTGGATGAAAACAGGAATTAAGTTGAAAACCTATTATTAAGAAATGTTTTTCAATAGGTCTTAAGGTGATGCAAACTTTCCCAATGACTCAAGTCTATAAACCACCAAACTTTTATCCCTCATGAGTTGACTTTCGATGCTCCTCAGATTCAAGCAGATGCTGAAGCTTTGTTTCCCTGTGCTCTGCACCCTGACTTTCTCAGGGACTATGAAGCAACCCTGTGCTTGATGGGCGCAGTCAGAGGGGGATGGGGCTGAGCAGCAGGAGAAAGCGTAACTGAGAGACTGATAGAGACATCCTGACAGCTGGAATGGGTCATCAATAGATCCATCATGCCAGTAATTTGCAACAAATTTAACATACATCACTTTAGTCAGGCCACGCTGTATCTGTCTTGTCACAGCATCAGAGTGAATAACACTTAAATCGGGTGTCACCGTTGACCTCTCTGACCCTGGAATTGACACTGCTGTTTGAGCTTGGCCTGGCTGGCAGCAGATGTAGGGAAGATTAGTACAAAAGGTGGGGGTGTACTAAAGGAGGACAGAGCATAACAATACAGCTTAACCAGGCAAAAAAATGGTGTCCCTGGATTTTCTCCCAGTCCTGCTTCGCTTGATGAACTTGTTGGCATTTGTATAGACCTTCTTCTAGCACTCTTTAGTCACATTAACTGTGTGTATATTTTCCATTCTGACTGATTCTATATGCATGCATGAATATACACATGCAATAAAATTTGTAGATACAAGGTGACCAGCTTGGAGACTGAAGTCTGTCATGGAGACTAATGAAGTAGAACACAAACAATAGTAAAACTAAATTCTGTGTTTGAAATGTGAGATGCTGCCAGAGACATGAATGGATGCTTTGATTCTGTTGCCACTTCCAGCATATCAGTGCAGACGTAGTCCTTTAGGAAATGATGAAGCTTCACAAAAAAGTGTGTCTCACATAGAGAGCAGGAGAGACCAAGACCCTCATCAAATCCCAGAATCCCGTGATGTCTTGGGACACGTTAAAAAACCTCCTAGATTATGCCATGGAGAATGAAGAGTCTCCCAGCAAGCACACTCAGTCCTGGAACTCGGGGGAATATTCTCCTGACGTCAAATCTGAAGACTGATTTAACTCAGAACTTATGAGCATGGCTCACCAGCCAGCTAAACGACATATTTTCATTCATCCAAGAGAAGCTGTTTCCCCCATTTTCAATCTTAATGAATACCTTCCATAGACTTCTATAGTTGTTTCTACAGACTAGCATGGAAATGACTACAAACCTGTTAATTCTCCCTGGTGCTAGAAACGAGACACCCTCCACAGCCAGACGGAGTCAACTGAGTCTGCTCGGCATTTACTTTTGAATCCGCACACGATAGAATTACACGATTTGTTTGCTCACCCGAAAGTGGCTTTAGAGCCGCTCACCACATGTGTGTGAAGGATGCTGGGTGGGCTTTTCCCCTGCAGTCATTCAGCCTTCTAAACAAATATGTGGCTATGGGCTAAATTCAGATTTCTTTTTTTCTTGAGGCATTGTTCTTAAGTGGGTGACTTTTAATTAATGGATTTTGAATGGTAATATAAGAAGTTGTCTTTCAGCAGGTAATTGCAAGTTACAAAATTAATATGCATATGTTTCGTATAATAGTTTGTCCTTTTTTTTCCCTCACAGTCTACTTGATGTTTGATATCTTGATTAAGCTGATTTATCACATCAGTAAATATCCCTCAACTGGAAGAACAAGAAGCTCTTTGGTTATCCTGTATGTTCTATAATGTTCATATTTAATGACTGTTTGAAGGTGGAAACATATCAAAAGTGGCAGAAATTATAAGAAAATTATAAATGGTTGGAAAACTTAATGCTTTATGCAAGGAAAACAATTTTTGTTTGTTTTTGCATTATTGCTTCTTTTAGAAAAGACTGGTAGTAAAGCAGAAGGTGTTTTCCAGTTAGTCATCTGGAATGTTAGTCAGATTCTATTTATCTTTATTACTCTCTGAATGTGAAGCTGACACCCCAGACACCACTGTGAAAACTTCCCCTGTCCTTCTCAGGAGCAGGGCTGGGCTTCCAAGGATCTGAGTTAGGCTGTCTTGTTTACAGCAAGGGCTACTGAGGGCAGATTATAACATTATATCTTTAGAAGGAATCCTGTGTCAAAATTACTCATGTTTGTAGTCTTTTTATAATTAACAACTGAATTGATGCACCTTGTGTTTGAATTTCTGTGTTGCTTGGACAGAGAAAGGCAAATCACATTTTGCTTGGGGCTCCTGGGATTTGAGAACTGAATGAAAGTGAATTTACCCTAGCAAGGTGAAAACCTCTGCCCCATTGCCCAGCTGTCCTATGGTGCACTGTGAAAGAAGAGCTGGGGTCACACAAATATGGGCATGAGGCACAAGTTCACATACAGTTCATAACCATGCATAGGAACTGGGCTTAGCCACAATTGGGAGTCAATTTGACTTTAAAAAAAAATTGTTTATAGTGATCTGTTTGCATTCTACTTGAAACAGTTTCTTCCCTCATTATTTTTGATGTGAAAGGAGGAAGGAAAAGAATGTGTTTCACAAAGGAACTTTGATGTGTATATGTGGTGGTTTTGGGGTTTGCTAGTGGATCCAGCAGAGTCATGCTGTGGATCTGAAGGACGCTTTGAAACTTTCTCTGGACTCTAGACAGCCCTTGGCAGTGTCTAACAGCTATTCAGGATAGGAGGTAAGAGGCAGACAGCACAGGTGCTAACTGTATGGTCCCCTTGGTGCCATCAGCTGCAGTAACTGGCCTAACTTACCTGTGTGAGCTCTGTGGCTCTTCAGTGAATTTTTTCTGGCCATCATTATGTTTCTATTACTGGGGGAAGATGTTTGTTAAATTAGCTGTGAATACTCATGTTTGGAATATATGAGCACATAAATTTCTCTTTTCTCCAGGGTACACCAATCTTAGGCCTAAACATTTAAAATTCAAGTATAGGAACACAGCCAGAGTACCTCATGAGAATTGGGATTTATTTACTTTATAGCACCCTTTTTTCCTTTGATCTAGTGTCCTTTACTGGATAAAATTTCATATAACAGGTTATGAGTTCTTCTCAAAGATGAACCACTCCACCACTAGGCTTTGTGGCCATTGTGCACAGAGGCAAGATGAAAGTGACAGTATGAAATTTTCCATTCCAATCCCTGTAACATACTCATATGACATTACATCAAGGAAACTATCCACTTTTGGGGGGAATATGTGTGCGGCTATGCTTTTTTTCAAATGTGTTATTTAATAGAAAGTTGTTAAAATAGATGATCCAATTCTTGAGACAGCTGTACTCTTCTGGCCTAATGTGGTGTCACGACATGTGGGTAGAAGAGAGTGCTAAGGTATTAACAGCATCGGAGAATCATGCCTTCCACTACACCAGGTAGCTCAGAGCCCCATCAAACTTGGCCTTTATCATTTTCAGGGATGGGACACCTACACCCTCTCTGGGAAACCTTTTCCAATGCCTCAATGCCTTCACGGCAAAGAATTTTTCCCTTATATCTAATCTAAACCTACCCTCTCAGTCCAATATCCCTTGTATCAATACATGCCCTTGTAAATAGTCCATCTCCAGCTTTTATGTGAACCCTCTTTAGGTACTAGAAGGCTGCTATGTCATCTCCCCAGAGCCTTCTCTTCTCCAGTCTGAAGAACTCCAACTCTCTCAGCCTGTCTTCACAGCAGAGGTGTTCCAGCTGTCTGATCATCTTTGCGACACTCCTGGGCTTACTCCAACAGGTCTGCCACCTTGTTTGGTCTGGTAGGTGTTAATACCCACATTCTTTACTGTTTTCACAGGAAATTAAACTGAAAAATTACAAAGGGGAATGATACTGAAACTTTGAGCGGAGAACCATGCAACTTTGGCTACACCTCGTTCCACTCTCAAAATAGTTTACAGATCATTTTTTGGCTCTGAATTCACTCCCATGAGGTAATTGCATCCTTTATTTTCACATTTTAAAAATAAAAGAGACTGGGACTCTATCCCAGTCTCTTCCTCTCCTTTCTCCCTTACCAAAACAAAGCCACAGCCCTCTTCCACATAGAAACCTGAGATTTTTAGCAGCAGTACTTGACAGAAAAGGAAGCCAGCTTCACTTTCTCAAATGCATTTTGTGGTAATGCTCTTGGTAATGCCATGTGCATACCTGTAAAGGAGACAGCTCATGTGGGGAAGCACTTTTCCTCTGAAACCTGGCACTCCAGAATATCTCCTCTCCCTCTCCTCTCCTCTCCTCTCCTCTCCTCTCCTCTCCTCTCATGTCTGGAGGGAGCACAGCCATGCCGGAGCTGACCAGCCATGCTCAAGGGGGAATGATGGTCCAGCCAAGGAAAGGGAGAGGAGCACAGTGTGCTCCCACATTTCCCCCTGCTCCTAGGGGAGTGTTAATGCTGCTCTTTGTGAGGGCTGCCTGTGGGCACGATGTTGGCACTGAGGTGCTGACACCAGTGATATTTCCACTCACAGCCACCAATGGCGTTGGCACATCCTGCTCAACCCTTGGGAGGGAAGGACCACTGTGCAATCTCATGTGTTTGTTAAAGCCTCATGCTAAAGGCCTCAAGGTAGGCTGTTCCCACAGGCTTGACCTTCTTAAATAGATGCGTCCCTTCTCTTGTTTTCTTATTAGTTTAATGAGTCATCAGCTGCTTTTCAAAAATTTCTTTTTCAAAATTTTTTGCTATGTATTTTTTAAAAACAGAAGCATGGAAACAACTAAGTGTCTTGCAATGGTTTGTCCTCTGCAGCCCTTCTTTGCTCTTTTCTGCCATGGGGACAAAAAAGGTGATGGTAAAATAATCATTTGTTCCAGATTTATATGCCTGTTTAAGCCTAAAATTAAAAGATTCAAAAATAATTTTATCTTGTCAAAGTCATAGACTTTATGCTTCAGTCTTCAAGAGTTTTAGATTTGAAGTTGTTAACTTTGCTGTTTAATCCCTGATTTATACTGACATGGTTAAATCCCTGGCTTATAGTGAATACTTCCATATTAAAAAATAATAAAGGTGTACTAAAACTCTTTCACAATAATAAGTTTTATTAGGTACATCAGGTGTTACTGTAGCATAGATATACAGTAGTGTAGGTACATTGCAAACAACATCTTATAGTATCAGACAAAGAGAACCCTTTACAAACCCCATGTCTCTAATTTCATTTTAGAAAATTAGATACTAAGAATTTTGCATAAGATAACTGTATTACTGGGATGCAATTTGGCCCAGGTTTCTAGCTTTAGTGCATGTGGCTCCTTAATAAAAAGTGTCAGTTAAAATGAAAATACAGCTTGGGTAATTAAATTTAATTGGATCTTGTCACTTTAAATCCTCTTCGTTTTTGAGTGTTTTTACAGAATTGCAGCTTCTGGTTTGCTAATTTCTTTATTGCAAGCTGTGCTCTGAACCTGACTGTCCTATAATAAAGTGGGACCTTGTTTTTGTAGAGGGCTTTGAACCATGACTGTAATAACAAACAAAAGGAGGATGGGAGCTGATTTATTGCCAAAAGAAAATATCTCCTTTATTTCTTACATCTTCAGATAGTGAAAAATCATGGTTCTGATTTTATTAACTCCTTAATTTTCTTGCCAGTTGATCACCATTTTGCACAAACTCTCACGAGTATTATGGTATGCTGCTATGCCTGTGACAGGTAGCAGCAGCAATTATCATACTTTTTTATATTGGAGCTGTTTGGGCAAGCAATAGGGATTAGGTGAATTGCAGTATTCATATGTAGGTCAAGCAGGGTGCAGGCAGCGACAATGCAAATGATGTGTACTGCCTGCCAATAGTCACTGTGCAGATTTGCAGGGATCACCTTCTCCAGGGGTGAGAGGTAATTCAGTTTCTTTATTACACATTGCACATGCACAGCATCCAAAGGCAAGGAAGATTTAAGTGTAGGTGATGAAGCAAAAAAAATATTGGCTATACCAACAGACACATCATAAAAATGATAAGTCTGTCACAAATTGTACAACTGCTAATGTCCATATTTCAAATTAAGGCCAATTGAATGAATTTGTACACTCAGGTTTTATGTGTGAAATGCAGTATCATAGCATCCTTGATTAGAAGACAGGTCTCTTAATGCCGACATCTCAGAACGATTAAAGATGTGAGACTGTCCTTCACAGCGCAGTAGTGGTCCCCTGATTCTCTGCTAAAGCATATGGATATGATGTAATTACATTTTGCAAAGTGCTGGCAACAGAAGTTTCTCAATCAGAACTGCCATGCCAGTGTAGTCTCTACTGTTTATAACCTTTTCCAGAGGTGTGCCTCACATCTCACCAATACTCCTGGGATAAAATCTCTGCAACCAGACACAGAAAGCTCTGTTCAGTTGCCCATAGCATGGGTGCCCAGGGTATTTGAGGTGCCTGAGGGTGTATGAGATTTTTGCACAGGGCTCTCAGAGCTCAGATGAGGATTTGTCTTCACATGCTGGTGTCTACATGGGAAATATGTTTGTGTTTAAATACACACCTAAGTGTGTATTTTAACTCATGAAGCTTTAGCATTTCATTCATATGTCCACAAGCAATCATCTGGTGGCAGCTGGGATCTCCCAGTTTATCCCAGCTGACTGCTACTGGCTGGTCCAGAAGGGTGTAAGGATCACATGTCCCTTATATCTATTACATCTGTTTTGATAATCCAGGAGAGTTCAGCCAGCACTAATTACCTACCTATGTTTAAGCAACTAAACCTAGGCCTAAAGATCCTACAGTTTCCTTGTGCTATAAAGGGAGCTCACACACAGTAACCTGTGCTTGGACACATAAATTTAAGTATTTGTAGTTTGAGGCTATACAACAACAATTTTCAGACCACCTCCTCATTTAGGTAAATCTCACACCGACCCTAGGAGCACTCTGGGAACACCTGGAGCATGGACACACGCCTCTTCACGTGTCCAGTCTCCCTCTCTGCTGTGTGGTGACCGCCTTGCTCCCCTGAGCAGCACCTGGCTGGGGCTCATGCTCCCTCATTCCTTTCTCACTCATCTGATGCTTGTGCCCTAGGTAAGTCACCTTGTACCAGCCCATCATGATTTCCAGGGAGGTAACACTCTCCTTACCTGCATGCATGGCTGCATTAGGACATGAGAGATGAAGGAGGCAACTGGAGGCAGGAACTCCCCCTCTCTGAAATAGGTGGCAATAACCATCTTTAGAAGATCTGCTTTTCCCATTCATTAGAGAGGAACCTGGATAGCTAGTTAGTAGAATTAATCTAAATTTTAGATTTCTGGATTGATGGAACTAAGATGAGGTGCCTTCCATATCATCTGTGTCTATATGTCTTATGAAAGGAGCCACAGAATTTTTATCTCCTTAAAGTTGTTCAGTTAGATCAAGGCAGTAATAAAACACCCCAGTAATTAATTACAAGGATTAGACTCACTATAAGAAAATGTCCTGGCTTGCTGTCATTGAAAATAGAGTCCAAACATCACATCACTCTCAAAGAAGTCAGAATAAATTATTTCACATCGCTTTCTGGATTTTTACAGTGTTTTATAATGTTGTTAAGGGACCACATAAGTAAAGACAGTTGTGTTTTCATATGTACCTTTTTTCATCATTTTTTTTAGGGCTTCTGTAAATCAATCCACTACAAAGATCTATTTAAAGAGATTACATGCTTTATTTATACACAGAACAAATGAATGGATGGATAAAAGTAATATAAGATTTCTTACAACCACCACTTAACCAGCATGATTCACCAGGTCTGCTAATAAGTCTGGCTACTTGCTTTTTTTTTTGTCACATTTGGGACTTGGGATCCAGACTGAAATTGCAATTCGTTTTGCAGATGAAATATCACATCTTAATTTATTAGAATGATGGATGCAAGAAATGGTTCTCGTGTTTGGTGTATGATATCAGATACAGAGAATGGACTGTACAAACACATGTTGTAATATTGACTTTATTTTTCTTTTTTTCTCGATTTTCAAAATATTGAATCATTCACAATGGTACAACATTTTAAAAATATTCAAGTTTCTGAGGCAAATGCTGGTAAGGGATTAATTTGTGCAATTTTACTTTCCTTTCTGCCAGAAAGAGACAGACACATGAATTCCAATTAACTTTCATCAGGTTCTAAGCTTCAAGTTTATTTGGAACTGCTTGGAAAGTGCTATCTTGTATTTTTAAACTTTGGAAAGCATTTCTGCTAGCTCCACTTCCTTTTCCAATGTAATAATTTTTACCAGACTTCACTGACACTTGCTGGGTATCTGTTTCACCTTGTTTATGGTTGAATATGTAGTGTCTATTGAAACCAGCAAATTAGGCTCTAAAGAAGGGAAAAATACTGTACCCCATAACCAGAAGTGTGGTTATACAGATTAATCTGCATTAACAGCTACAGTACTAGAATTAATGCTGTCTGATTAATTTGCCTGTTTTAGTAAGCAATGTCTATTTTTCTGTAGTGATAAACGGCTCCTTAAGAATATATGATTACAGATTTACAGATTTTTTTGTGGCTGTATCTCTGCCTCTTTGATTTTTAAGGGTTTACAACAATATGCTTCTAGATTTTTCCAATGTAGTGAGAGTAATTACTTTAAATTTATGGACCACTTCCTATTCAATCACTTTTGTCCTAAATTAGAAACCTTCTGAATGACAGTCTAAAAATTGTGATAACAAATCTTACTTGACCTCTTCATCATCATACTTTAATACAGACTCTTAAGTGAACAGTTTTAGTATCTGATTGTTCAGCACTTGCACACATTATCATGAAACATTCAATTTCAGGAAAAATCTCTGTTGGGAGTAGGGGGAACTCAATACATATATGCAAGTGATTATGTAATGCAGTGTCTGAGATCTCAGGGGACACTTGGTGACCCAGGTGTTTCCTTCTGGCCTTATGTTTTCCTTTGGGCAAGCATCCTCTTTTGGGTCCAGCAATGCTGGATGTTACTATTTGTATAGCTCTTGCTATAGCTTTTCTGTAGAACAGCTCCTGGCTTCTGCCAAGTAGGAATTCATGTGGCAATCCACATTTTGCTGCAGGTTGTGTTTGCTTGAACAGATGGTTGTAGCATTTACAAGCTAGTCCCAATGACCTTCCCTACAGTAAGTGAGGGAGAGCAAGCAACTTGCTGGAAGTGCTAACCATTTTCAGGATGGCTGAAAAGACTGACCACCAACACTCCTCACTTCTGAACACTACTTTCTAAACCTTTGAATTAAAATAATTAACTCCCATTCATGTAATTGGTGCCACTGACTTTTGTGGGACTACTACCACCTGTGAGAGTATCATTTAAAGGATCCTATATTTTCCTTCAAAAAGCTTCATGAGCTAGAGAGAAACTAGATCTCTATTAGTTACTTCCTGATCTCCCTGCTAGCTCTGGCACTGGTAGAAAGAGTCTCCCTGCAAGTTGCCAGTGTTCTATTGCAGTACAAAGTAAATTTGCTGTACTGCTCTCACAGGCACACCTGTTTTCACAGCTTGAAAATGTACCTAGCAGCCTCAATGCCAGCACAACCCTGCTGCTGGCTGTGTAATATTACCCAGAACTGAGAACTGTACTTGAATAGCTCATGATCTGCCTGTTGCACAAGTGCTACTGGTTGTTCCCCACTTTGTGAGCCGACACAAAAGCAAACTGTGTACCTGCTTCGCTCAGATCACCTAGAGGCAAACGTCACTGTGTCCCACCAGCAATTCCCTGAGTCAGGTTGTCTCTTATTCTTTATCAAGGTTGAATCCAGTGGCAGCTGCCTAATGTAATTGGCAGGATGCACGTGCTGCAAGCTGAAAGGACTAAGTGCCCTGCTATACTATATTGATATGGCTGGTGAAGACATGGAACGCAGCTGGTTCTGCACCTCATGTGAGTATGTCTTGAAGGGGTAATTTTGCGTGACAAATATATTCCTTCGATCTTATCCTCTCTCGACTGGGAAGAAAACCTTCTATCCATTCTAGGCCATGATTATGATGTTTGGTCTCTGTCACACAGCAGTTTATGCAATTATTGTGTCTGCCCCTCTTTCTTTATATGTGTGTCTCCTTAATAATTTTGGAAGCTCTAGCCAATTTCAGTCATGGCTGGCAGGAGGGAAAAGATCTGAGAGATACTAATTTTCTCAAAGTTTGAATAAAATAGCTATATACAGGAGAAAAATCTTTCCAGAGACACCACTGAGAGAAAAACTCAGTTCTTCTTAGACACCAGACTCTGAGCAAAAGAATAATATTGTGAATATCCCAGCTGTAGGAAAAGCTCCAGTCAGCCTTTATAGTCAACTAATAGATCACAAATCAGCAGGAATCTAGACTCTGATAGCTGTGTTGTTCACCAAATTATATCTTTCTGCATTACCCATCCACCACAAGAAACTTGTGTGTAAGTCACAAGTGATGACCATATGTACTTTTGCAACCTATTTTCTCAAAAAAACCCCAGTTTTACTGGGTGTATTTTTGCACATTGGATGCCTCTTTTTGCAGTCCTTTTCTCCTTCTAACCACCTAAAAGACATTGGTTGGGTTAATGACCTCGTGGTCAGCCATCTGGAGCAATTTCACAGGTCTGTGTTTCTTCCCTGGCCCAACAGGGTCATGTCAAGTACTTTTACAGATGAAGTGCATAAAGAGAGATAGGTCCATACAACTCTCAAGTGGCCAAGCAAATCCAGAAAGCAAGATCAGTGTCCGTCCTTTGACCCCTAAACTCAAAGACTGGTAACAACCAAAATAGATTCCAATATGGGAATCTGGAGAGTAAGGACAAAATCCTGAAAAACAAAGGAGGTTTTAATGCTACACAGAATTGCCACTATTTTCAAAACAGTTGCAGAACATGGCACATAGGGTGAGTGGCTTTAGGTTTATCTACCTGGGTGAAGTTGCCCAGACCAGCCCAGCAGCCTGACCTGTGCTGACACAGACCCCAGGTGCTAGCTTGCACCTCCTTGGCTGTGGGTCTGAGTAAAGGATCAAGTAATGGCTTGGTCCCTCCTGGGGGAGCTCCAGAAAAAGAAAATTCACCGAGCTGTCCCACAGGAGCAGACACTGTCTGGATATCTCCTGCACTGGCTGAGCTCACCTGCATCTTCTCTGAGCTTCCTGCTAAGACCTACTATTGTTGGGGCTGCTCATATGCAGCTGTACAATTTAGAGGGCTTTTCTCAGGGAGGGATTAATCAGCTCCTTTTAAAATAAAGCAGCACTTAAGGTTTTGTCTTCTAAGTGAATTGCACCCCTTGATAAGATAATGTACTGGAGATGTATGTCACTGTGATATTTTGGAATGGATAAATAATGTATGACTCTGGCAAATGAAAGTTTTGAACTCGAGAGGAATCACTGGCATTTTTTAAATAATTTAGGAAGTGCTCATAAAAGAGAAAAATGAGGAAAAGGCCTTTTATAAATGTCACTTATTTGGCATCATAACCTCTTTAGAATGACTGGTATTTTTATGAACTTCATGTAGATATAAATGTACTTAAATGTGGAAGTATCTGCTTTCTTTGCAAAATTTCAAACCATTTTTTACAAGAGAAGAAATTCTCATTGAAGTTTAAAGTGAAGGTATTCAGTGGCTACTGGAAAATTAATGGCCAGTATTGGCAATGATTATTTGCTCATGTAGAAACACAAGTACTTGCTAATTTACTGAGCAGTTAATAGAATCCATGACAGGACAAAGTGACTTCTCAGTTGTATGCTTTCTTCTTTGTTTTTTCATTCATGCCATAGTTGTTCCCATGCCAAAAAGTGACAATGCTGACTAATGTTTTATAAAAAAATTAAATATCCTTTGATATCTCTAACAAAACTGTTAACATGGGTCAACTCAGATGGTTAAAGAGATTGCAATACTTATGTAAAACCCTCACAGAGTTTCTTGTTCCTGAGATAAACTGCTTGAATATGGTTTTATAGAAGTTGTTTATCTCTTGCTTGAAAAGGTTTTTTTGGGTGCCTATGCTTAGTGACTTCTTCCTCTCCCAACGCATTTGTTTGCAAGTGACTTTGCAACCGAAAGAGTGGACAGTTTAAGGGTCAGTGGTGGAAGCCATTCAAGGGGAGTTTACCAGGTCTTCCACTAGACCCTGTTTTAGTTTAGTCTGGCTTAATTTAATTTTGTTTTGTTTGTTTGGTTTATAGTTCTTTTTATTATCAAATCATAGCACTATTTTGGGCCTTTATGATATCATCCATAAAACCCAAGAGCAGTTTTCCAGACTGTCTGATTCAGATTAGCCTAAATTATTTTTCGTCCCCTTTTCTGGGAATTTCTGTTTGCGTTGTAGTTAGAAATTCATGTGTTTGGTTCACATGGGCTCTGTAAATGCAGGGTGGGGAAGAAATAGTACATGCACTTTTTTTCCTATATTAATTTTAGTCCTTTAATGCTTGGTGAGATATTATACTATTATTTCCAAAACATCTTCTTTGGAGTAATATCACTCCAGTAGGTGAAATATGTAGGGCATCTCATTTAGTTGTTGTCTCTTTTTTTTTTCCAGAAAAGATTTTTTTTTTTGGATGCTATGTAAGTGTTCCACACTCCTCTTTTTGTTAAGAATATTGAAAGATTGTGGTGTGGCTCTTTTTATCTCTTTGACCACAGTCAGGAAAGATTAGAATCCTGGATAAAGCTTGTGAATTAAGGAAATTTTTTCCAAGTGATGGCTGAAGAACTGCTGTGTCTGCCTGGGGTGCCAGTGATCATGGCAGATTAGTGATTTATCTGAGATCTGATAGAATTGCATTTGAATCATCTCACACGAAGGTATCAGGCACAGTTCCCCAGAAATGCTTTTGCAGACTCACATTCAGTCTTGACTCCCTGTTCAGTGCATGTGCACATTGTTGTAGGAGGTAGATGCCTCGATTGTGGGGTTTATAGTATGCTAAAGACATCTTACTACAAATCAACATTTGAATTGGAGATGCCAGTTCTGTCAGATGTCTTAAACAGTGCCTGGATGAAACTGGATCATGGGACAAGAGTTACCTGGCATAATTTTGTCATAATGTATCACTTGTCTCAAGAAAAAACCCAAACATTATGAATGCGATTAATGGCTTGACATTTTTATTGATGCTTTTTGTAATGTAAATTTAGGTATATTGATTAAAGAACTCAGCTTTGATCCAACATCTTTTGAATTCAATAGAAAGATTCCCAATGGTTTAAAAGACTTCCTACTAGTTTAAATAACTACCAAATCCTGTTTAAAAACCAATCTTATTGATTTCAGTTGCTGTTGTACAGTATCTCCTACATAATTCAAAACCATGTTTGAATGAAAAGTTCCTGCCTTGGAAGTTTTTTCAGAATGGCAATGTAATAATTTTCTGATTTGTTTAAGAAAGGAGTTGAGGATTATTGCAAATTTTATGAACATAAAAATAATGACCAAATAAGGGAAAATATTTTAATTTCATGTATTATTGATTTAATTTAAGTGAGTCAGATCATTAGATTTTCTATGACTGAGGTCTGTAAGACATTGCATACAATTTTACACATATAAATATTTAGGCATGTACATCTGTGCATATATATGTGTGTGTGCAAATGAAACCTCTAACAATATCAACAATTTAAGTGCATTTCTTCATAAAGCAAACTTACATCTAATCAGCGTTTTGATCCATGACATTTTATTTATTCCCTTTTTCATTTTATTCAGTATAATTCATGGTGCAAATGCTGTTGAAGTCAGCAGCATTTTCGCCCATGTATATTAGTACAAGTACTGTCAGGATGTGGCCTGCTCACTTGAATTTGGTCTTCTTTCCTTTAACATACCTTATCCAGCACTAAGCATTCCCTGTCTTTCACTTTTCTAAGCAGAAAAGTTCCATTCTAAAGAAAATAATGAGCAGTTCACGAACACTTTGACTTTAAAATCTCATTAAGCACCTCAGAACCAAATAATAGAAAAAATGATGTTGCTATCCTAATCTAAATACATAAATCATCTCCAAAAATTATTTTTCATGAAAAGTATTTGTCTCCAATTTTTTTTCCATTTTTTTTCTTTAAGCCTACATACATATATACACATCTATTACTGATGCAGGTAAGCTACAACTCTTTTTGAATGTGAAATTGAACTAGCAGCCTTTGATCTGAACTACAGGCTGATCTGAATTCAAGAAAAGGCTGCTGCTAAGCCACATTCCCATTCAATCCATTAAACCATTCACTTCCATGCTCCTCATCACACTGACTCCTAATTTGACAATGACAAAGAGCTCCACGGTGATTTTAAATTTCATAATTTTAATCTGTCAAGTCTGACATTTAATTAGTGCCCTTCTAACCTGTGCCCGCTCACTTGAAGGTTACTGTTGGTTTTCCTTTAGAAATTTTTCCTCTGGAAGAGTGGATTAATAAATATGTACATAACTGGCAGGGATAAAGACAATACACACACAATGGTCTATTAGTTCCAAATCTAGACAGATGAGGTTAATAATATTTTAAAGTGCTGCTTTATTGTATTAAGAGTGATTAAGCCCTTGGCTCAACCCTGTATGAGTTGTTCATTCAAAACATAAAATATAAGGTCTATTAAGCAAAGTCTAGTGAGAATGGTTACTCAAACTACAGCAGTACTGTGTTCAAAAGGCATACTGCAGGAGTGCAGAATATCTGAGGTATAATTTCATGATTTAACAAACAAAATGAAACATGCTAGGCTCACTAAACAGACTAATTAGATTTTGATTACCAGTCAGTCATTGAGAACCCACCTTACAGACTAAAATCTGGTGCAATTTAATGTTCTGGTATTTACTTTTCTGGAGGACTGAATTCAAATGTAACTTAGGTCACTTGTTAAAAATTAGTTTACTGTTCTTAGATCAGCCCCACAAGGACTTAAATCCCAGTCACAAAAATATGCCACCATTTGTTAGGGCTAGCAGAGTGGTCAGTCAAAGTCCTTGGGGAACAAACCTCAGCCGAGCTCTCCAGCACCATACGTGGCTGCTAGTCTGTAATGTATGATGTTCATTATATTGTCACCAAATATTGAACATCTACAAGTGAAGATAGGAACAAAAGAACATCTTTTCTTAGGGCAGGCATTAGAGAAAGAACAGCTGAGAGAGTACAGACATATCGTGAGCCTCCACTTCTCAGCTGGGCTTCCCCTTTTTTTTTGTGGTGCCACAGTGCAAGCATTTCAGAAAATAATGAGCCTACATGAATACTATTATTTTATTTACTAAAGAGGCAACCACCATGATGCAGTATCTTATCTGACAAGTCAGAGTCCTTCTAGTGCAATTTAACATTATTGAGGCTTCTTCTTTTCTTTTTCCAGAAGACCAAGAAGATGAAACAAGAAAAACTAGTTTTCTATAAACACTGTAGTCTCAAAACCAAATTGGACAGAGGTTTATATCCCACTACTTTTGCCCAGGTTCCTTTCTCAGAGTAGCCTTGCTATGGTTAAATGTTGCTGAAGTCAAATGAGAGTTGCCAAATTGCCTATGAGCAATCTTTAAAACATGAAAATGACAGGAAAAATTATTCACTTTTGGCTTTATATAATACATTGATTTACATGTACAGGGGATATACACCAGTATCCCAGGATTAGCCTCTCACTCTGGATGCTGTTCTTCCATTGTAGCAAGCACAGGAAACTTAGAATTCTGAAAAATTTCTGTACATTTCCTGAATTAACATGTTTAGTTAAACAGAAACATAAATTTATAATAAACCCCAGTAGATTATGCCTAAATATTTTCAGGGAAAAGTTGAGGGAGATCAATGATGGATTGGAAATGAAAGAATAACTGGTGATCACTGTGGCACAAACATATGACATAGGTCTGGAATTTGCTGCCATCCATTTCTCACTCTTCAGTTGCCTCACCAATTCTTTGAGAACATTGCTAGCCTCTACATGCTGTCACTCTCCAACACAAATCTGCATTTTTCTGGGTCTATCAATGCTGCTATAGGAAGGAAGCATTAACTGGTTTTCACTAATGCCCTACTCTCCTGCAAGCAAAACACTGGAAGAAGATTAAGAAATATTACTGAAAATAACCCCAGATCTCCTTATTAATAATTGCAGATTCCCTTTTCCTAGTAGTCTTAGTAATTTTTTAACATCTTCATGGGACTTTCCTGAAGAATAAGGTGGTAATGGTGTAAAATATAGTGTGTTCTTCTTTGTTAATGCTGTCATCTTCATCAGGATAAGTCACAGATTTTACATGTTTTTTTCCATCTCAGCAGTAAATGGTGCTTTTCTACTGTACTCAGGGATTCAGGCTCAGCTTGAACAAGGCCTTTTTTTGTTTGGGAATTGCTGAACAACATGGTCAATTTTTTAAATGAATGTGTAACTATTTCATATAAACTTTTGTCAGGAAATGCTCATCACCTTCATAAGCTCAGGAAAGTTAGGCACTTCCTCACAGCAACCTTTAAGGGATTTTACCTCCCACATGCAAGAAGCAAGCTCAAATCTCTCTGAATGAGCATCTTGGTAACTTTTATTGACAATTCTCCATTTCATTTCTTTATTTGTTCGGGTACAGATTTTAAAATGTTTTCTGTCCACTTGTGGAAAGTGAGCATTTTTTAAATCCTTAGAAGTTTCCCTAGATAGGTAGTTTACAGAGTTCTTATAGCACTTCTTTCTAAAAATTTCATTTTCCCAATTTCAAGTTTTCTAAATTAGGGCAGTATTTTAAGGAAACAGTTAATCTTCGCTTACTGTTCCCAGATGTGACAGCTTATAAGAATGAATATATGATTCTGGTGTCCAAGTTAGGAGTTAACCATTTTGTCTGCAACCAAAATACGTTTTTAAGTCCGGAAAGGCTCCTTTCTATAACTATTTCTACTGTTACAACTGTAGTAACTTAATATGACAGTTGGTGTGACTAATTATATAACATTATTAATGGAACACTTTTTAATATAATATGGCATAGGCATGGATTTGTTCCCAAAAATTGTGGCACATAGGTTATTACCAAGATCTTAATGTGTCCTTTACAGTTAGGACTGAGAGAACAAATACGCATCTGCTAAATTATTTGTGACAAATGGCTGTCACAAAATAGTGATAGCAATGACTAAAAATGGAGACCGATTCATTTAAATAAATTCACTTCGTATATGTACATTTTTTGTATATGAGACAGCACACTGAAGACTACAGCTATTTTCACACTATTGGCCAGACACCAGTTTAACTCAATGCTTGTGAATAATAGAACAGCAGCAGCTATTTGTTTGAATGACTTTCATGTGAACAGAGATATTCCTGCTCAGCTCACAAGTCCTGACTACTCCTTACTTCCATGAAGTATTTTAATAAGTATATTATATATATATATATCTGCTCACCAGATGTTCTGGAAGGGGCAGTCCTCACCAGACTGATGTTTTAGAATAGAATTGATTTGTTAAGATTGGAAAAGAACCCTAAGATCATCGAGTTCAACCTCTGTCCAAATACCACCAGACCAACTAAAGAATAGCACTAAATGCCAAGTTCAGTCATTTGTTGAACACTTCCAGGGATGGTGACTCCACCACTTCCCTGGCCATTCCATTCCAAAGTTTAACAAACCTTTCAGTGAATAAAGTGATAAAGAGACTAAAAATTTAGCATAATTTTTATTTGCCTGTAGAAGAGGAGCAGGGTGATTGCAAAAGGCAACTCATGAACTTCTTCCAAAATGATCACGTTGGCCTCTGCTCTTCTAAGACTTAGAGTGGAAAGATACCCACACACATTTCCTCTGGAACAGAAAGAAAAGAGGCTGTTTAAATCAGGCACTAAGATTAGATCTGTTCAGAGCTACCTTGAGATTGACATTCACATATATGTAACAAACTAAAATCAAATGAAAACTCACTGTGTTCCTATTACTATCCTTTATTCTTTACTCTGTCCTGTTGGACACACTGTATAAACAAACACTGTAAGAATTTTAAATTCCAGTATCACTGTGGTCCATTAAAGCTGTCAAACAAAAAGAAATACAATACATCTTTATTAAAATCCACAACTTAATTTTTCTGAAAGCTTTTCAGAGCCATCATCACACTGTAGAAGCACCACTAACAGTTAATCTTCCTACTGTTCACCTTTTTCTGTCTAAGTCACCCAGTGGCTGCTTGTCAGAAAAATAAATAGACTAAATCCTCTTGTGGAGAGGCCCAGAAATCATTGCTTGTGCAATTAAGAGTGTTTCCTTTAGTTAGTCTTTGTGATTTCATAGAAAGAGGAACATGTACTTCCTTCAGGCTTGTCTGGACCTGACAGGGATATGTTCTTCCTTATGCTTCCTCTGGCTCACTGCTTTCCTGGGTTTGTCTCAAATATTCTGGATGCGCCGAATGTCAGGAGCATACACAGTCTATTCCAACTGCCTTTTCCAAGGAGGCAGAAAACCTCAGAAATATTTTCAAAGTTAGTTTTACCTCTTTCTATTAGCTGTTTTAACCAGACTCTTTCCTGTTACATCATTTTAGTTTCAGAGTTTAATAAGAATTGGAATTCTGGTTTAAAAACCAAACCAGATTTGTTCTATATGAGCCAGCTAGTTTAAAAAATTTATTTCCAGCTTAATTAAGCTCAAAGAGTCACTGTAGGAACTGAAAAGTCACTGAAGATTTTTTTTCCTTAACAGAATTTCTAAAAGTAATTTTATGTTTCTGCATGTAATAAGACTAAAAATAGCTGCATAAATATTTCTACACTAATATGACTATTACTGCAGTTATTATGAAGCTCTTTTTCTTAAAAACCTTGCTAAGAATCAGCTGCAGCACTCTACAGGACCCTTATGTACTGCACTCAAGACACACCACTACTGAAACTATAAGGATGTTAGGCAAACACTGCCAGAATTGTACAAAGATTTGCAACAAGAATTTTTAAAGAGAAAGTGCTAATATCCAGTTTTTAAGATACAGCCACAATTTGCATTCTTTCCTGGAAACATCAGCTAGACCAAAGTAACCAATATCTTCAGTAGAATATTTTCCAGTGTTTGTTTTTTCTTTGATATCTTCAGTATATGAATGCAAAAAAGTATTTTACAGAAATAACTTCATAAATGATGAAACTGGGAGTTTTCTGAGGAATGAATGGAAGAAATTCAGCTTTTATGACATGGCTTATGGCTCTGATAACACATCCATGCTTACCTCTCCACTTCTAAAAAGAACATCCTTTCCTTCTTTCAAAATCAGGCCTCAGTAAACCAGGAATACCGTACAAAGTTCCTTCCCTGAAAAAAAGATCATAATTACACCACATGGGTTTCTTGTACTGGGGCCCTTATTATTTGAGAATAAAGTCTTTTTGTTTGTCTATGACTCAAGTGTGTGCTTCCCTGTTCTACAATAAACTCTATGAAGGGTATTTACAACTTGCAGCTCCTAACTAATGTTGTGAAAAATCAGCATAAACAAGGACTGACTTATAGATGCATTTTCTAAAACAAAATAGAAATCCAAAGAAGAATACAGATGTTAAAAGAGGATTTTTAGACTCTTTAAAAATGTGTCTGTTTCGTGGTTATGAGTGCTATCTTCCTTAGGGGTTGAATGATCTTTTGGTTAACAGAAAGCAGAAATATCCACATTTTATTTAGTTAACAAAAATATTTAATTTATTAGAACAAAGGATCTACTTTTTCACTCCCTTAGACCAAAAACTGAACAGCACCAAAAACATATGTTATTACTCTGTCCTCTTCATCTTTGTATCCTATACAAAGGCACAATAATTTGTCTTTTAGGATTCTGCAGATTTGTAAAGATCTGACAGTACAAGCTATAGGAGCTCTAGTGCAACTATTCTGATATCAATAATCAAGATTTATCTTCACAAATTTTTGTTACCTGCAAGGGTATTAATGTTTTAAAATGAAAAAATAAAGACTGTATATCACACATTTTCATTCCCCAGAGAGATTTCAGGCAATCAAAAGAAATGTTAGAGTTGCCTGGATCTTTGGAAAGCTGTACTTATACAGCCAAACCCTGGCTGACACTTTCCATTATTATAATTAGACTGTAATAGAAAAAACATATTGCGTAGTTGAAAATAATCTGAACAGCTCTTACATATTTCTTGAAATTTAAAAACTTTCAAATGTTGTTTTAATTTATTTGAGAATGAAGACAAATATGAAAACTCAACAAACATACAATTCTACTTTACTCAGAGTACCTTCATCTTTCTCTGTTTCTCCACATGCTCCCTGGGAGAATAATGAGCCCCAGTGATTTGCTGAGGCATCACTTCTGTCTGTTCATGTTAGGTCATCCAGTTGGGGAAAAGAAACAATATCTTCCTAATTATTATTGTGACATCTGAGTGCGTAAGTAGGTGAATGATTACAAACATCAAAACATGATTTGCGAATAAAGAATTCCCTAAATGAGCATTTGCAGCGAACTGCTTGCAAAAAAATGAGTTGCTATTTGTTTGCACAAGTGTGTAAAACAACTCTGAGCTGCAAACATATTGATAAGAATATTTTGGCTTTAGGACAATTTTTAAGGAAAAAAATTAGAATAGACTGAAATATATCTGTTGGGAGGGACCTACAATGAACACCCAATCCAACTACCTGACTGTTTTAGGGCTGACACTAAGTTATTAAGGGCATTGTCCAAATGCCTCTTAAACACTTTTGGGCTTGGGGCACCCATAACTTCTCTAGGAAGCCTGTTCCAGTGTTTGACCACTATCTCAGTAATGAAATGTTTCCTAATATCCAGTCTAAGCTCCCTTGGTACAGTTTGGAACCAGGACACATGACCCGCTACTGCATCCCTAGGAGTAGAGGCCAGCACCTCACTTTCTACTTCTGATTCTCAGGAAGCTGTAGAGAAATTGAGGTCTCCCCTCAGCCTCCTTTTCTCTAAATTGGACAAAGCCAGAGTCAGCTGGTGATCAGTTGCCAGTCAGCTGTAACCCCACGAGCTGCAGCCCTCTGGGCTCTGCCCTTTAGCCAGGTGTTCACCCAATGCACTGTGAACCTGCTCATCCCACAGCTGGACAGCTTGTCCATGCTGTGAGGAACAGTATCAAAAGCCTTCCTAAGATCCAGAAAAACTACATTCACTACCTTCCCTTCATCCATGAGGAGGGTGACTTTATCATAGAAGGAT
>VXBC01005697.1:158968-229101 GCA_013399945.1 Ploceus nigricollis
CTACATTCACTACCTTCCCTTCATCCATGAGGAGGCTGACTTTATCATAGAAGGATATCAAATTAGTTAAACAGGACTTTCCCACTGTGAGCCCCTGTTGGCTGTGCCTGATGATTGTATTGCTTTTAAATGCCTTTCAACAGCACCCTGTATAACCTTTTCTGTATTTGTCCCACAATCTGAGGTTAGACTAACAGATCTGCGTTTCCCTGGGTCTTTCTTCCTGCTCTTTCTCTAAACTGGAGTAACATTGACAACCTGCCAGCCAGCAGGGACCTTCCCAGATTCCTAAGACCTTGACCTTGATCAAGAAGGGTTTTGCCACAACATCTGCTGGCTTCTTCAGTACTCTGGGATTAATCCCATCATGCTTCATAGACTTGTGAACATACAACTGGTCCCTTGCAATTTCAGTGTCCACAAATGGAAAATCACTGTTAGACTCATGGACCTCTGACTCAGGGGATTGAGCAGCCCAGTGTCTATCAGTGTTATTGAAAACTGAGGCAAAAAATGCATGCCTCTTGAATGCCTCTGCTTTTTCTTCATGGCTATTAGCCAGATGGCCATCTTCAACAAATACTTGTCCACTGTTTTATTTAGACCTCAGATTTCACAACTCTTGCCCATCCCCAGTCTTCTTCTGGGAGAAGCAGTGTATGAAAAAAATTCCAGTACTAAGCAAGCACTGCTCCTCAATAGTATATTATCAACACTGCTCTATTCAAAAATCTAAAATATAGCACCTACAGGATGCTCTGAAGAAAAATAACTCCATCACAGCTAGATCCAGCACATTTATTTAGAAGCATCATACCAAGTAGTCTTTTTTTGGTTTTCCTTTTTCAGGATATTATGTGACAGCGACAGTTACACTGTGTCTGTCTCCTTTTACCAAGAAAATCCAACAATGGATTTGGGGGTTTAAGGAGTTTTTTTTTTTCTTTTTAATGGGGGTGCTTGGACTTCCATGACTTGATGAAATAGCTTATCACTGGAATTCAAAGAGATGTGGGTGTGGCAATTCTCTTATGTCTTGGCAGTGATAACTAATAGAATTAGATTGGCAGCATCCATGAAACACCAGGAAAATATTTAATATTATGCTATTGGGGTGGGTCTTGACACTAAGGGAGAGAGTCACAGAGACATTGGGCAGGTGTCCTAAGTCTGTATCTCTACAGCCTTCCTTTAGACACTTCCCAAAGAAAGTCTGAAAATGAGGTGATTGCCTGGCACAATGTCAGCAGAAGGGAAAAGATAAGCTAAGCAAGGAGGTAATGTCCTTCCCTCCTCCTGCTCCTTGCAAAGAGTCTGGCATCTTTGCCCTCCCTTAGGGAGCCATTGGCAATCAGTTCCAATAATGAAGAAAGCATTGGCAATCAGTTCCAATAATGGCTCCATTATTAATGAGTATGTTTTCTTCCTACGATATGTTTCTTCCTTGATTCTGTCTGTAGGAGTCTTATTCTCCTTACCCCTTCGGCTAGTATTAATTTGTTCAGCTTTTTTTTCTTTTTTTCCTGCCCTTTCTTTTCCCTTCAAACCTTAATTAATTCTGTATATTCTAGTTTAATAATACTTACCTACCTCAGAGGGACATTTTGAAGCTTAATTAATTATTGTGCAGGTATTTTTTTTTAGTGGCATCTTTGAGCAATCCTTCTTTTCAGCTATTCTGGCAACTTCTTACTCTTTCCCTTCTTCTTTTGTAGGCCTGGTAAACTCTTGTACACTGCGAAGATTATTAAAATTTCTCTTATATTCTTCCACATTGAGTAACCCCTCCTTGCAGTAAGGTCTGCTTGCTCTGGTTCATTGGAAAGGGAACCTGCATTAATCCTGCTTGTTTGCTTTCCCACATACTGAGTTTCAGAGCCATGGTCCCTGCCCTAAGCTGCTGAAGAAGTGCCACCCTCAGCTGGGATGAGGCTCCTCAAGGCTCAGCTGCCGTGGTGCACAGTACATGAATTGTGAAGAAACACACAAACCAGAGGGGAATGGAGGTACCATTTTTAACTTCTTCATCCCTCGTGACATGGTGATTTTAACCAGATGAAACAGACCTAAGGTACAGCCTGTCCATTCTCATGGACAGCTAAGAGCTGTGCATCATCCTCAGTCTTCACCTTTGTCTACCCCTCAGCAGCCACTGAAACCACTACACTCATGATCCTATAAGCTTTGCAGATTCCTCTATATATTCATATGACATTTTTGCCTTCAAAGATATTATTTTGTCACATCTGCATATGCCACCACCCCATCACCCTCAGGATGAACCTTTAGGCAGTTTGATAGCAGAACAAAATTTTTTCTGTCACTGTAGAGAAAAAGGATGGCTGAAACATTTCACAATATTCCCAACCAACGTCCTCCAATCATCCAATTGCCTTAGCAGGAGCTTAACAATGAGAGTGTTTGAGCCTTGAGATTAATAGACATGGAGGGGACTGTGACATAGAATGGAAAAGACCACTAGTCTAAGACTTAATAATAAATTCTAAGTGAAATAACTTCTTACAATAATTAAAAAGTTCTACTGATATTTATTTTTAAAATATTAGCTAATTCTACACCTCCGGTTTCCTTTGATCTAAGACATCAAACTTCCACAGAACCACCCCAGCAGAAGAGGACATAATTCCACTAGCTGATTATATTAAAGAGAAAGAGAAAGAAGGAGGAAATCTTGTCTAAATGCTTTGAGTGACTTCACTAAAATCAGAGGGGATTTTTTGTAGGCAGCTTTGTTTTTTCCATTTTTTTTTCAGATGCTGCCTTGAGTTTGTCACTTGATTCATGTCAGGTGGTTTAAGGAGAGTGACACAGACAAGAATTAGAAACAAACCACATTACAACTTGAAAATAAAATTCCTGATGCTTGCATTAGCCTAGTGATTATGCCAAGTTTGGAACATGTACCACAAGCCACATTTCTGAAATCATGACAGATTTTAAAAGCAATACATTTTAACGCATGTTTTAATCAAATTATTTTTTTGGCCTGGAGTGTATTCTGAATATTCTGTACAATTTCCATAGCCTGTGCTACCTCTGAAATCAAAAAGAGAACTACAATGTGAATCCAAAGACTGAGTTTTGTGTCTAGAGTTTTGAAACCAAAATAACTAGTTTTTTCTTAGAAAGTGTGGGTTTCAGATTAGCAAAAGAGTCTTTATAACACAGAGATGAGACTCCTTGAATCTCATTTGGGTTTCCTGTGGGTGTCCACTCCCCTTTCCCAAGCCCAGAATTGGAGGCAGTAGGGGGAGGTACAAAAGCACCTTTGTGGTTTCACTGAAACCAATGGCCAAACACTTCTGATTTGAATATGTACACTCTCTGTCACAGCAGAGTCAATTTTATTTGCAACAGCTCTTCAGTGAAGTTACTAAATGTTTATAGCTACAAATCAATTTAATAAGAAAGAATGAACACTTATTTGTATGTGTTAAATTTACTAATATCCCCTTTCCCATTCCTCCCAGTGTTGTTAGAAGCATATGTTTTGTCAGGTCTACTCTTACTTGAAAGATGTCTACCAAAACAATAATTAAATAAGAATACTAGTTGACATGCTTAAAATTTCCCAAGCATTTTTACAGAGTGCTTCAAACTCTGAAGTGGCCATTAAGGAAAATTTTTATTGTGCTCCACGCAGCATGAGCATCTGTATTGGGCTTGCATGGCCTGGTTTTTGGTAGTGGGGCAGCATGAGGGACGAAGGCTACAGGGGTGGCTTCTGTGAGAAGCTAACAGAAGCTTCCTCCATGTCCTGCAGACCCAATCCCTCACGGCTCCAAAGACGGACATGCTGCTAGCCAAGGCTGGCCAATTAGAAACGGTGGTAACATATTTAAGAAGAAAGAAAAACAAAAGTTGTTGCGCAATTTTAATTGCGGCCAGAGAGGAGCAGGATTGAGAACAAGTGAGGAGAACAACTCTGCAGACACCAAGGTCAGTGAAGGAGGGGGAGGAGGTGCTCCAGGCACTGGAGCCAAGATTCCTCTGCAGGCCATGGTGAAGATCATGGTGAGGCAGCTGTGCCTCTGCAGGCCATGGAGGCCCATGGGGATGCAGAGATCCATCTGCAGCCCATGGAGGAGCCCCACAGTGGAGCAGGTGGATGCCTGAGAGGAGGCTGTAAACCATGGGAGACCCAAGGCGAGGGGCCCTGCTCCCATGCTGGAGCAGCCTGTCCTTGGAGGACTGCACCCTGTGGAAGAGTGACCCACGCTGCAGCAGTTTGGGGAGGACTGTTTGTCCATGGGATGGACTCACCCTGCAGCAGTTCTCAGGGAGCTGCTGCTGGTGAGATTGGAGCCACATTGGAGAGGGTCACAGAGAACTGTCTCCCATGGGAGGGACCCCACGGTGCAGCAGGGGAACAACTCCTCTCCCCGAGCAGTGGGACAAGCCACAGGTGATGAACTGACCAGAACCCCCCTTCCCTCCCTCCTTGCACTGCTGGTGTAGCAGGTAGAGCTGGAAGGAGGGAGGGGTAGGGGGAAGGTCTTTTTAAGGGCTTATTTTACTTCTCATTATCTTGCTCAGATTTTGTTAGTAATAAATTCACTTTGTATCTTGAAGTTGAGCCTGTTTAGCCTTTGACGGTATTTGATAAGTGATCTCTCCTGGTCATATCTCAGCTCATGAACCTTTTGTTATATTTTCTCTCCGTGGTCCAGTATGAGGGTTAGTAAGAGAGCACCTTTGGAGGGTGCCTGGCATCTGGCTAGAGTCAACCCACTACAGCTTCAAGACAGCATTTTGTTTTTTCAGTTCTATCCTGCAACATTCCGGATATCTCCTTCAACTCTTGCCCAGAGCTTGGTTAAGCCTCTGTCATCAATCCAGCAATCACCACTACGGCTCAATAAATGTAGTGCTTGGGATAAAGTGATTTGAAAAAAAAAAAGACATTGACAGAAAATAATTTACTTTCTATAGGCAGCATATTTTAATCACAGATTTACTCTTAATCAGCCTACTTATTTCTCCTCTTGGGCATTTTTACAATTTTTCATCATAGTTTTTCTTCAGTTCTCCATTCACCCTGCTTTGTTAAGGGAAAAAAAATCAACAATTGTAATGCAATGGTGCCTACAATATTTCCATTGTGTTACTATTCACCTGCTTTCACATGTAAGGCAATTTTTAAAATGAATAAAAGTAGTGACTTTTGCTTGCTTAATTTAGAATGTAGCAAAATTACATAAAAAGATGAAACCATGTGGGGTACTTATTAAACTCCCCCACATTCGTGTAATTTAGACATTACATAATGTATGAAGGAGCACATCTCATATATACATATTTCAACAATAAACATTAATAACATGTTAATATATTTATGTCTATGCTTTTCCTTTAATCTGCCAAAGGGAGCTGGAAGCAAAGTTCATATCATAGTTATTTTCATTAAAGCTACCCTATTTTAAGAAAGGCCTAAGCTTTCTTCAGTGGGTTATGAATATTTTACCTTTCAGCATACACATAAATATACAAATATATGTATTTCATATACCTGCTACTTAACAAATGTTCCCCATCTGGACAAGAAGATATTTCCAGAACATTTGGACTCATTATGATGAATGGAGCCATTCCAGAAGATCAGGTACAGGGTCATGGAAAACAATGGACATGGTAGGAAACTGATTTGAATTCTGCAGAGATGGATATAATAGCTGCTTCCTCAGTTACATTTATATTTATTGCTTATACATTCTATATTTCTACATTTATTATTGCAGCTATAGTCTATATTTTAAAATGTAAAACCATGCTGAGACTGCTGATAATAGAATTTGATGTTTATATTGCAATGAAGCCTAGAGACTATTCCACTTTGCCCTTGCAATAAGCACCAGGCAAGTGCGAAAATGTCTGTAGACTAGAATTTGAAGATAACTGTGATGTACCCAGCTTTGTTATCTGAACCCCACTCAAATCACATCTGGTTTTCCTGAGAGCAAAATGTAATTTAAAAAGAAAAAGAGAAAAAAAGAGTCCAAAACCCGTGAGCCAGGGGTAAGGAGAATAGAGTGTGTATATCCCTGGTACCATGGAGTGTGACTGGGATGCCCCAATTTGTCCTCTACATGAGAATCCCACAGCTGCTGACTGAACTAGTACTGCTGGCAGTACTCAGATAAAACTATAACTAGGGAGGGTCAGAGCAATGCCTCTCCTGCCATACCTAGAAGAATCTGGAGTCCTTTGATACAGAGTGCACAGACAGTGTGAAAGCACAAGCTCTGCCCCAAGACCTCTGGAGCAACCAGCGAGCAGATGGGGAAAGAGGCTGGTGAAAGTTACTGGTTCAGTAGGACACAGGCTAAGGCAACTTCTACCACTGGATGTTTTTGAGAAATAGAAAAGTGTCTTTTAAGTGTATTTTACGTGTCATTGATCTTATTTTGGAGTAGAGGAATGGATTAGGTTCTTCTAACCCTATTATGAGAGTATTACTTTGACAATGTATTTAAAGTGCATTTGACAGTGTATTTAAAGGGTGCCTCATAGTTCTCAGGTCAACTCATGTATTCATGGCAAGGTCACAATAACCAACATTCAATAGTTTAAATAACAGAAAATACACTAGCGGCACAAACAGGATGTGAGGCATGAGATTCAGCTGTTAGTCTGGGACTGATGGACCAGCAGTGAGTGGTTGTTTTGGTTCATGGCAGGGCAATACAACACAACTTAATTAACCACTTGGTTTAATTAACCAGCTGTGGGACGGGACTTGCCTATGAAAGGTGGGAGGTCTCCACTGACTTTGGGGAAGATCCCTTCCAAACTCAGCTATTCTGTGAAGTTATGCCTCCTTCACTCTAGGAGGGCAGTGCACTGAGGGGCTGTGCTAGTGTGGGCACAGGCTGGGTGTCAGGTGCCAACACCAGGCTGAAAGACCCCTGCAAAGAGCTCTTTCACTGCTGTCATCCTCAGCAGAACAACTGGACACAGAAGCTGGGCCACTGTCAATGACCTCAGTCAGCTGTTCTGAACCAGTCATACCAGCCCACCTCTCCATGGGGAGAGAGCTGTCAGCCCTGCCACAGAAGGATGCCTCTCCCCCTGGGGCTGTCATCTCTTTCAGGCCTGGTCATCCCTGAGGCACAGTGCTCTGTGCCCAGGCAAGAGTCCCTTCAGCGGGTGCTGCTGTGATGCCACCTCCCTACGTCCATACTGACACTGTATGATTAAGGGCAATAGAGAAGGAGCTAGCCTAAGAGGTAGTTTTGGAGCTCACAGTTTATTGAGCAACACCAGCTGGGAGTAGTGGAGAGATGGGTACTGAAAAAAGCCCCAGGCTGCCTGCAGAAATGCAGTATCTGGCCATGCATGTCAGTCTGATCAGTTTTCCTACTTTCTTGGGTGTGTGGCTGGGAAACACCCATCATTAGAAAGAGTAGTAACAAGCAAATGATGACACGACACACAATTAAAATCAGCGTCGATGTTATCAGAAAACCAGCTTGCTTAGGGAACAGATCATAGCAGCTGGAAGACAGCAACAGTTGTTTCCTCATGAAAGAGTTGGAAGAAAATGCTGTAGAAAAAGGCAATAAATATTTGAAAGAAATCATCAAGATATGCTTGCATGACTGAAAGTATCTCAGATCCAGAGAGAGAGGAAAGAACACATAAAAGTTTATCTCTCTTAAGAAATGGATTAATGAAGACAAGAATCTCTACGAATATTACTCAATAAATCCAGAAATAAACATTTTTTAATCAGTCAATCATTATAGATAGTAGCAGCAGAATCTGATTCATACCACATTTAACTCCTGTCGTGCGCTATTCCTCAGCAATTGTAACATAACAAAATCATCATGGTGAAGTATGAAACTAAGTGAATTCAGTTAGATAAGAATCAGCCATTCTAGACATTGCTACAAGTCAAAGACTAGGAATAAAGGAGAATGTTGTTTACAAATTAAAGGTCATATTCACGTTTTCTAAGGAAGTTGTTTTCCCACACAGACCTGTATTAATATGGCAACCAGATCAGGGCTTGCTTTAAAGATAAATATAGCTAAGCTTACAATTTGGTTAACTAATGCAAAACAGGGATTTAATTTTATTTTCCTAGAGAGTCTCACTGAAATATCGAACTGTAAGTTTTTGCAATCAGAAGATTAACCTTAGCTGTTCTAGTTAGTTTCTCTGAATTATGCACTTGTTAAACTGTTTGTATAGAAATTATACTTACACTGAAATAGCAATGTATATTGCTATATATAAAAAAATGTTTGCAAATAATTTGAAAACCACCAAATGTTGCAGTAGAGGTTTTGAGGTAAAATAGACTTATCAGCATGATTCATGAAAGAACATGAGTCACCAAAAAGAATCAAGATTTGGAGTAAAGCACTCATAAAGAACCCAACAAAGAAAATAAAAGAAAATTGAAAATTGATGGTATAAACATATTTTCTAGAATTCATACAAGTTGATTCACAGCTCTGTCTTAAGCACATATTTTTTTCGGACAGTCATGTGCAGCAGACACTGAGAAACTTTCTAATGAGAGAGTCTTCTTGTCCTTTGAGGAACCTCCATCTCCTCCACTAACCATAACGCATATCAAAGCAGAAAAATCACACGTTCCGAGATGTTAATAGTACACTTCTTTGTAAATTTTAAATTGAGGAGAATCATTCTTTTCAAAGTTGCACCATCACAATATTTTTTAAAATTTTGAACTGTCAAAGATTTTGCAATCAAAATTTCTTAATAATATTGAACTAAATTGAATTTAACCTCAAATTCTGCAAGAAGCAAGCCTCACTGTTACCCTAGTGTCATGCTTTTGAGGATGGCACAGGGGGATGGAGGGTAGCCATCAGTCAGAATGTGGCCAAGCTGTACTGAGGCAGCACAGAAACTGCTTGAGGTGCTGTCTCCAACTCCCATTAACTTGGCAGTATCATCCAAAATCTCAAAGTCTTCCTGAGCGCTTGTTGTGCTTGAACAACAAGGAAGTACCAATTCCCAAGAACATATCTCCCCATGTCCTTCCACAGGGAGCTTTGATCTTTCCTTTCAGACAACGAGTTGGCTGCGGTGTGTGAGCATGTCATCTCCTGCCTGTATGCCCACAGTTGTACCACTGATTTGAATGTAAAACTGAAGAAAAAGACTACAACTGATAAAGTATGTCTAATTTCTTCATGCCTGATGGCTCTGTTCAAATTTTTTAATCACCAGTCATCTTTAGATGCCACCTCTCTGTTCTAATCACAGTCCTAATTTTCACAAGAATTTATGGTTCATTAGCTGCAACTAAAATCAAGTCTTAATTCCTTGGATAGTTCACAAAACTGAGGGTAGAGCATTTGAACACAGGGATGGCATGTTCCCCATTCCAAGCTGTCATAAGAGAGGAGCCCAGGTGGATCTACAGACCTTCTGTCTTAAGAAATGCTGTGAAGCTTCCATATTTAAGTGAGATTTTTCCACAGAAAGCAGTTGTAGAGCTCCAATATTGATCCCCATCAGCCTTGCTTGATCCATCAACAAACACTCTTTAAGCTGAACTTGAATCAAGGTCAGAAGTCCATGAGGAAAGAAGCTCAAGGCTACCGTTCTTGATTTTATGTGAAAAACACAGAGATTCCAGAAATAAATGACAAGGCAAATCACAAGATGGCAAGATTAGACAAAAAAAAAAAAAAAAGCCATTTGAAATAACTTGAAATAGCTTGATTCTTATTTGTTTGGAATGCGTCATAGACAGTGAGTTTTTGACAAAAGTAGCCAAAATTCAGAACTTGTTTATAAATGAAAACTCTTTTTACATTTCCACGAAGAAGTCTGGTAGTATTTGGAGTTTTGGAGAAAGCTAAACATTTTCTGCTAGAATGGAAAGCAGTTTAATCTTACGCAGGCCCAAAGCCTGAATGTTACGTAAGCTAATATTGATAGCTGAAACATTACTAGGGCATTAGAATCAAAGCTGGAAGGAATTCAGACCTGTATAGCTGATGTTGAAATTTAATCTGTGGATTCCATATTTACCCAGTGTCAACAACAGCTACTCACATGTTTTCAATGCTTTTCAGTCTATGCATGGGGCGAGTGCATGAAAGATAGGAACCATGTGGCAAACCATATACTAGCAATCTGTGCTGTATAATGGACAGAAAAAAAGCATTAGACACCCTTGATTATCCTATGATTGCACATAAAGATCTGACATATAAGACGACCATCAAATCTACAGCAAAAGAAAGATACATATTTAGCCATGACCACCAAGTCTTTTGGAGTGTATTGCTTTTAGTACAGATAACAGTTTCAGTTTTCTGTTTCATAAAAGCAGTGTAATATCATCTTAGTTCAAACAAACATCTACCACTACAGTTAGGTAGAACAATAGGTAGTTATCCATGCTACGTACCGAGAGATGGCTACACACTTGAATATATACACATTGCTATATTTGCATGTATATATATATTATATATATCTTTGTAGGGAAAGAAAGAGAGAGAGAGTGAGTGAGAATGAAGAAGAATACAAATATAGGAGAGAATTGTCAATGCTTTACAATACAATCAGTATATTACCTTCTTGAAAGAAGAAGGAAGGATTTGTTCATGGGTACATTCATAGGGAGTGCTCAAGACAGTGATATTTTTGTCTCATTAAAATTTTCAGGGTTTAAAAGAAAATTCAGAGGGAAAGTTCGAACAGAAATTTGCATGAACACGCAACTTTAGTTCTCTCAAATTTCTATTTCCCTTTGCTGGTTGCACTTATGGACGAAGGATGTTGATTCTTTTGCTCAGAAACTTGATTCCGTCCTCCTGCTAGAGCCTTTATTCCATCCTCTTGCTAGAGCCATAGAAATGCTCAGATTTTCTAACTCCTATTTGCATTTCTGTTTGCCCTGAATTTTACATAAGAGATGTTTTGCTCCTTTTCCTGTAATGATGGATTATTTCTGTAGTGATACCAAAGCTAGATGTCAGAATGTTAGATTGTATTAGTTTTGAAGCTTAAGAGAAACTGGACTTTTAGAGTTGTCCTGGATGACATATATATCAGACAGTGATAGGACTGAAATTAATGACTATGTAGTTAATATCCTGAATGGCAGACATATAACAAGACTTGAAATAATACCTTACAGACACACTTCAATTACTACAATGTGAAATGTACCTAGAGGTCAAAAGTTTTAAAAATGAAAGAACCTGATCTCTGTTTTGGTACCTAAGGACATGGAATAATTTTCAAAGCGCTTATGAAATGATAGCATGCTAAAACATTCTGAAAATCTGAGTGAAAAGTAATTTCTAACATCATTAGGAAAGGAAGACTTGGACCTATTCTTTTTAAAAATTGGACATAGCGTTGTATCACAGTCTACAAAATAACAAGATCATTATGGGCTGAACAGTGAATGTAAGAAAATAGTATTTTCCCATGGTACTTTTGCCACTTGGCCACAGGAGATTTTCCTGTGTCTCAGAGCCACATTGTATAGACAGAGGTAGTTGAACTGTGGAAATAATGATTCACAGATGTGTGAGAACTTGTTTCAGACACTGAGGAAGATACACACATAAAATGTGCATTGTGAGAGCTCTACTATCCTTTTCCCTAATGACATGAGTTAAACTTCTGAGTAGGTAGGATTTTAACTTGCAATGCTCTTAATATAGGTTATACACTATTATTTTTCATCTGGCACATGTGGTAGGAACACAAAGGATCCTTTATTGCTAAGGTTAAACTTCCTCTCTATTACCATAGCACCTACAAACTGGGAGAAACTGCAGATAATTTCGAAGTCACATATTTATGGGCTGATTTTTCATACCAGAGCACATGAGTGGAAAAGTCACCTCAAGATCATGGTCTTTGCTGGCATTCTCCAAGGTCCACTATGCTATTTGTCAAGCTGGTCATCCATTTTGTAAATGTGCTGAAGATAAATGAGACACTTTTTCTTTCCCCTGAGCTGCATTTTGTTCTGGTGGTCCCCAAGGCTTGACCAACCTGCTTCAGGTTCTTTTGATTGCTGCTAGTTTTCAATTTAGTATTGCCACTGATAAGTCCACAGTAAAATAATCCTAACAGTCTAGTTAGATTGAAACAGGTTTTTAAATTAGTAATGTGAGTGTTGACATAGTCATTTTTTGTGGCATTGAAAGGTGAATGCATTCCTTTTCTCCTCTTGCTTTCAGGTCAGAAAACAAAAGTAGTCTCTTCTTCTGCCCAAGTCTCCAGACCAGTACTTCTCCTGCACCTCAATTTTCTGCAGTCACAAAACTCATCAAACACCTTTGAGAGCTGATCATTACCATGGACATTCTCCTGGTCTCTTCTTGACCTTTCACGCCCCTGCCTCTACGAGATTATAAAAAAACTTTCAGTTTCTCATTTTTATCTCACTGTGGTCAGTACTTTATCCATGTCCTGTCTTTCTTTCCACTGCTTCCATATTGCATAATTTTTTTTTTCCTGTAAAAACTAACCATCCCATTAGATAAGGGTACCTAGGAGGCTCTCCCTCTCTGCTGCTGTATAGCTGCTGGTTTATTTTCCTGTTAATCACATTCCTCCCCTAGCTATGGATCTCACTGGACTGACAATTGCCCCCACAGTTTATACAGTGCCTTCTAGGGGAAAAAAAAAAATCATCTCTGTACTCTGAAACTAGATTGTCACTTTGCTATTTAGAGGCACTGTGGGTGCAGTGTTTCCTCTAGGTGTTTCCTGCTGCCTCCACCAAGCTTCTTCCTCCTGTAAAGATACAGAATAGTGTGTGGGGGGGGTGTGTGTGTTCAGGTTGCAGTCTATTAAATCCAAATGCAACTTTAAAAATCAGACCAGATGACTGGCAATCTATAAGCAGCTCTTTCTCTCTGCTGACTGAAATGGGGGCTTAGGCAATTAGGTCAGATGAAGATGTCTACCCTGTCTAAATTGAGGCAAGATAAATCCCATCAGTGTTACTTGTGATGGATAGTTTTTACTTCAGAGCCATTAAATAGCATCTAAAGATATTTAAAAGAACCTTAATAAAAGGTGTTGTGAAGCAAAAAACAACTGCTCTTAACATGTTGTAATTGCATACTTCAGCGTGTCTGGCAGATAAGGCATCTATTGTTCCTTTAATGCACGTGAGACACATAGCACATTTAATTACCCTGTATGTCAAAATTAATACAGATCCCAAAGCAGGCAGTGTCAATACATTTAGTTATATAGCAATTATAGTGCAGCCAGAGCCACTTAATGTACAGGATTGAAAACAGAAACTAAGCAAACATGAAAAAAGAGGGAAAAAATCATGGATTAGGGCTTCAAAGAATAACCTTATAACCTTAGGAAAGCAGGAGTTGTTCATTAGTACTAGGCTGCAAGTCCAAATAAATATGTAACCTCTCAAAAGTGTTCAGACCAACCCCAGAGCCTGTTAGGCCTTGTTGTTTTAGAGACCTCAGAAAGGTGAAGGTGAGCTCTTGACACAATGCTTTTCATTTGAATTCGCTTCCTGCTCTCTCGTTTACCGGAGGTAACTTCCCTTGGTACCTCAGCTGGCTTTCTTCGCACGGAATGATTCTCTATTTGCATTTTGTTTCTAATACTGAATTCGCCTAACATGATTCAATCTTATTTTCCCAGTGGTACCATTAATATTTTAATTTAATCAGAATTTCAGGAACTTGTTTGCCATCCAGAGCAACTTGGTTACCTGTCAGCCTCCATCAGCTTGTCATATTAGAGGTGATTGTTCCTTGAATCTAATCTACTTTAAATGATTTCATTGGGTAGAGGTCTATAAATCATTTCAGAATGGGTCTGACAGATGAAGGCTTAGGTAAGTAAACAAATCAGGCTTGCTTTACTTTAGGCAGCAATGAACTTGGCTTTATCAACTTCTCATTGATTTCTGCACTGCAAAAGGTCAAAAAAATCTCTTTAACATAAGAACATTATTAATATAAGTACAGTATTACAACCAACCATAATTAAGATAAGTCCCAACATTCAGTGGTAAGGCTGACTTAAGAACATTGCAGACTGCATTTCAATAAAGGCTGTTATGCAGTTTGAATTGATGAATTAATTTCCAAAAGGTTTACTTTTGTCTTTCCAATCAAAACAGAAATTAACTAATTAAGCAATCCAGAGTCTCTCTGGATTTTGAGCCAAGATTGGAAAGGATAATATGATAAGGCTGCAGCTAGGAATTTAATGTACAGTATATTATTTGGATCTTACAGTATCTTCACATTTACTTACCTAAATCATGGCTAAAAGTAAAAAAAAATGGTCCCTCTGAAATATTCCTAAGGAGTCAGACCTCACATTGGGCTTCACTTCAGACATGCGCTAGGGCTGAGTGATTAATCAGTGATTGTCAGCGTGACGTTGGCAATGACAAGGTGATACAGAGAACAAGCTATGTTACCTAAGAGCACATTTTGTTGTAGTTTGGATTTCAAACAATGTGTGGCCTGGAAGAACTATGTCTCCTTCAGTATGAGTAAGGAGGAAGGATCTGCTTCCCTGTGGATGATATCAACATGTGATAGTTTGGGGAAAGAAATAAAAAATGGGGGTAAAAATGAAAAAAAACCCCTCATTTATTTAATTAATTGTGTATACAGTTAACTAAAATACTAATAGGAAAGGTATAGGAAGACATCCTGGAACAATTTTAGATGCCTTTTAAAAAGATGGTAAATCAACATCTAGAAACTATGGCCCGCATAACTCCCTCCTCTCCATATGTGTTCTACAAAAAAAGCGAAGAATGCCTATTTCTGTTTCTATTTAGCTTACAAAACTGCATTCAGACAAAATATACATTTAGAAATAAGGAATGTTTTCCTTGGAAAAGCAGATTTGGCTGCACTCCTGTCACATCACTGATCAATGGAAGTTAGAGAGTTATGCAGGCAAACATGCCCATGGCAGTGTGGCACGTAGTTACAAAGCTTGAACTCATCAAAAAGGGGCCAACACTCCTCAATTTTGCATGTCCCAAGGAGATGTGCAGGAGGTAAAGGTAATAATTAATATGATCCTAGACATGTTGAAGTAAAATTCCTTCATGTTGATCTCTAAAACACTTCAGAGAATTTAGTTTCATACTGGGCTGACCTTTCTGTTTTGTAGACTTATATCCACATGCACAGCTGTTTCAAAATTGTTATTAGGATTACAGAGTTCATGGATCATAACAGGCTATGTAAAATGTCAGATTAATGAAAGTTAGTGTCTGTAGCCAATGAATTGATGAGGCTGGTGTCACACCCACTTGCTTTGGCACCTCAGGACAAGTTATGAAGAAGCTATTTTCAGCTGAAATTACTGGGCAAATTTACAGGAGTTCATGACATGGCTTAAATGCACAGCTCTAGTTTGTAGAAATTGTCTTCAATGCTCTGCTCCAAAAGTCTTAAAACCACTAATAAGCTAGGAAGTGGTGTTGCTTGGGAATGCTTCTTTTTGTCTCAGGCAAGAGTATTGCATTACATTTTCTAGTTACATCAGTGTGTATTTACAGGTCACTTTGCTGTGCAGTATCAAACAGTTGCTGTGTAGGCAGTGAATTGTGCTGCAGCTGGTGACAACATTTTGTCCTGCACTGGACAATGCTCACAAGTGAGGCTGACATGTAGAAAGAGAACGTGAATATTGGCCTGAAAGGGCACATCTGTCTCAGCTGCCTAAAATCTGGTGTCTGGTAGAAAAGGCATCTGTATGTAGTGATTTATCCCAGTTCTCTCTGATGGCATGTGTCCTAGAAATGCCCAGTTTTCTTTCCAGTTATAAAGAGAGTCTGGACCATGTCTACTCACAGTAGAATTACTCCTAGCCTGGATGGATAAAATTGTTGAGAAAAAAGTCCACCCTAAAGACGTTGACTGTCTCAAGCCCACAAACTCTACTTAGAATAAGAGACCATGTCATCTGCTGGCAGATGGTCACTATGGTCTGAACTGAGTCCATGACCTGCCCTTTCAGGTCATGGGCTAACATCAGATATCCCAAGGATTATTAATTTCTTTACCTATCATAGTGGAGTTTATTATCTTTTTGTTTTGTTTGTGTTTTCTTTTGGTTTTTGGTTTTTGGGGTTCTTTTGCTAATACAGTTAGCACTAAATTATTTCCTCTGCAGATCTGCAAGACAAAAAGAGTTTATTGAATTTCTTTGGGAATAAAGTCTCTTATTTTGGGTGGCTTCCCAGGAACACTAGAAAGAAAAGGAAAGCCTTGCATGTGGAGAGTACTGCAACATTCAGTCTACATTGTACATACATAAAAACATGTTTTTGTTTTGGAGCAGCTTTTCAATTGCCCCAAAATTATCCCCAGGACTAGCATTGTCAGTTTCTAATATTTATTTATAATAAATAAATAATTTATTTATGATAAATAATAAATTATTTATTTATTTATTATTTAATATTTAGATATTTATCTATTTATTTATGGTTTTGATTATATTAATATTTAGGAATGACATATTTTAGTTACTTAAGTGCTTCCACCCCAGTTAGATATGCTTTTAAGTATTGTTACAATTTTAAGGGTTATCACTAGTAAAACACATTTAATTTAAAGTCACAGCTGTACCAAAAGAAACAGTATTTTATTTAAATGAGATTTATAGATGGTAGTGACTTCCAATACTTCTTTCCACCTTTAGTTCCTATTGTATTTGAAAATAGCCATGATTTGAGAAGAGTTCAAGTCACATAAGAATGTTAAGCATTGAGAGCTACCATGAGACCTCTGGTAATATATATGGCAAGGAAGAAAATACAGTCCTCTGAGATTTATGTTGCTGCTGGACTCAGCTTTAGCTGGCGGTGAGTCTGTTTTGCGGCTGAATGGAAATGGCTCTGTCCAACATGGGGGTCAGCTTCTGGTGTCTTCTCACAGAAGCCTCCTCTGCAGACTCCACACTGCCAAAACCCTCAGGACCCCAATAGTGACAAGTCACCACTCTGATGTCGCCCCATTCACTGTGCCCAACCCATGAGCCAGCTGCTCACCCATCCCATGATGTGTTTTTCCAGCTGTGTGCTGGACATTTTGTCCAGAAGGATAATGTGAGAAACAGTATTGAAAGCTTTATTGAAATTCAAATCCTTGATCACTTGGGTGGGTAGCCTTGTCATAAAAGGATACCAGGTTTGATAAGGAGGACTTCCCTCTCATGATCCCATGCTGGACCAATGACTGCATTGCATCTCAGGTGTTTTTCAACATCTCCTGGAATAATCTTCTCATAACATTCTCGGATACTGAAGTGAGACTGACAGGCCTGTATTTTCTGGGCTCCTCCTTCTTGCTCTTCTTGAAAATCAGGACNTGTTTTCTTTTGGTTTTTGGTTTTTGGGGTTCTTTTGCTAATACAGTTAGCACTAAATTATTTCCTCTGCAGATCTGCAAGACAAAAAGAGTTTATTGAATTTCTTTGGGAATAAAGTCTCTTATTTTGGGTGGCTTCCCAGGAACACTAGAAAGAAAAGGAAAGCCTTGCATGTGGAGAGTACTGCAACATTCAGTCTACATTGCACATACATAAAAACATNCTCCTCTGCAGACTCCACACTGCCAAAACCCTCAGGACCCCAATAGTGACAAGTCACCACTCTGATGTCGCCCCATTCACTGTGCCCAACCCATGAGCCAGCTGCTCACCCATCCCATGATGTGTTTTTCCAGCTGTGTGCTGGACATTTTGTCCAGAAGGATAATGTGAGAAACAGTATTGAAAGCTTTATTGAAATTCAAATCCTTGATCACTTGGGTGGGTAGCCTTGTCATAAAAGGATACCAGGTTTGATAAGGAGGACTTCCCTCTCATGATCCCATGCTGGACCAATGACTGCATTGCATCTCAGGTGTTTTTCAACATCTCCTGGAATAATCTTCTCATAACATTCTCGGATACTGAAGTGAGACTGACAGGCCTGTATTTTCTGGGCTCCTCCTTCTTGCTCTTCTTGAAAATCAGGACAATGTTTGCCAGCTTCCAGTCAGCTGGGACCTCTCTGGATTTCCAAGAGTGTTCAAAAATCATTGAGAGTGGTTTTAAAATTACATCAGCTAGCTCTTTGAGGATTCTTGGAATTAGGCCTTATAGATTTGTAGGGATCCACCTGGAGCAATTTCAAGGTCGGCTGAGAGCTGATCATTCTTGCAATTGATATTGCCAATGAAACGGCATATTCAGACATCAATGTTAAATATAATTTGGGAGTGACATTTACCAAACTTTGTCATAGACTGTTCCTGTTTATAGAGGTAAGAGAGATTTTTTTTTAGTTTAGCAGAAGTAGCATTTACCACCACTAGTTAAAATGTTTATAATAAAACCCTTTGGTAGTAACTTCAGAATTGCCTAATCAGACATATCTCATCTGAAAACAGAAACATTCTGACTTGCTTAAGCTTTGTTTGTTATTGCCATTCAGAAACATTTGGTGGGAAATAAGCCTATGTGAACTGAAACGCTAACATCTGGTTGTCTTAAGCAAAAGTCAAACTGAAGGTGTAAATTTGTATTTTGGTGTTTTGCATTTTTTTTAGTATGAGATCAGTGAGAGTGTCTAGTAAGGGGTATTTATCACTGTCTTCTATTAAAGCCTGTCTGGAAACTTCAGGAAAGTATTATCAGTGAATGCACATGAATATACTAAAATAAATGGGTACATGCTTTATATTATAACTTCTGCTTTCATATATTTCCAATACCTTAATCAAAGTTATGCCTTGGAATTATATTAAACATATCTAATATGTGTACAATGAATACTTTGAATTCCGTCTCTACCAGGCTTAACATGCAAATCAGGAGGCATATTGTCAATTGCTCAGGGCTAGATCCTCCTCAGCCTCTTCATTCCAGTGGGAATTTTTCTATTAAATTCACAAGGATTTGGATGCAAGTCCTTACTGCCTTTCTAGCTTTAGCCAACAAGGAGTGAGTTTCTCATTCAGTGGTAAGCAAAAATTATATGGGCTGAGGGAGGTGCTCTTCAGGTGTGAAACCTGCCTCTTGATGGTCCAGAAGCCACATGATTTTGACGAAATGCCGAAGTAATTATCGGATTTCATATGGAGTTTTTATCACAGTGCAAGACCCTGTCATTTCCAGAGTTTACCAGTGGGAAAACTTGCAATTCATGAGTTTGTTTTGTTCAGCTGAAGTGTCTGAGTACATGTTGCACAGAATATACAAGGATAATTTTTGTGATACTATCAGCAGAAGATTGAAGTTTTTGTACAATACAGACATTTTTAAACTGAACTAATATTCAAAATTTAAAGAATTTATCTGCCCAAAAACTTTATTTCACCCCCATTGGTGTTAATATGAGTCTTCTTTACAAATAAAAGGTCTGTATATTTCTTGGTGTGTGAGACCAAACATTTTGAGGAACCTAAGCCACAGTTAGGGTTAACTGGAGCTACAGTGAAGTGGGGCTATGATAACTTACAAACTTGAGACAGCCATTAAAATCAATATTCTGTATGGCAAATATAAATACTCAAGTTTTAAAAATGTAAATTTGCTGTGGTTTGGCTCTCTTTTGGGTTTTTTGCTTCATAAAATTTGATATTGCATGATTGAAATGTATGTGGAAATAAATTGTTTTCAGCAGTCCCAGTCTCCATTTGAATAACAAAAAAGAAATACTAGTGTTCTTGATTTGAAGCAATTTTCTTTTCTCAATTTGCCAAGGAAAGGGAAGGTGTGGGACAAAAACAACTCCACAACTCTATGATCTTGTTACTATTTTCCTGATGGCACAGATATGAATTAAACTGAACCTAGGGAAACATTAGAATATTTTGATTCTTATGTTCTCTAAACCTAATGTTGCTATTTTATGATATGAAAGTTTAATGCTTCTTTCCTTTTGGTACCAAAAATAGGACTATTCTTTCCTGACTGACATAATTCCAAATTCACTAAGATCAGCTTTTGTGTTAGAAATGAATAGTGAAAGGGTGGAAAACTCAGTTGATACACAGCTCCTGCAGATCTTTTTTAGGTCAGCTGGTTGTAGTTGTCTTTTTGTTTAGTTTCGGCTCAGAGGGATTTTTGTTCGTTTATTTTGGTGACTTGTAGTAAGAAAACAAAAACTTTGGGCCGTATTCTGCCAATATTATATATAGAGAACACCCAGAGGCTGTCTACAGTACTTTCCCAAGATGAGATGATAGATACAGAGATTGGCAGGATGAACTAGATGATCTAATGAGTTTTTCTTTTTTTCTGTCTAAGGTCTATTAAATAAATTTAAAGAAGAAAGATACTGACACATTTTTCCCCTTGGCCAAAGGATTGAAAATACTGGAGTGATTACACACAACCTCTGTTTAACAGAAATAATTTCAATGTGGATTTCAGCTTGGATTTTACAGAAATTTTTCTGCAATGAAAAGGGAAATCATTGGCACCAAAAAGTGCAGATTTCACTGCTTGATATAAAAATTTAAATCTTCCCTACTCACAGACTCTGGGAAATTGTATATGAGACATCAGAAAAAATGTGTTTTGCAGTATAGTGGATAATGGTAAGGCCAAGTTATGAATATATTTCAGTTTTTGCTGACTAATAACATTCTGTTATTTATGATTGAAAAGGATGTGAGAGATTAATATTTAAGGCATTAAAATATCAAAAATAGCAAAAACAAGAATAATGTTTGTAAAATGTGTACTTTCATGTTTACATTGAATGTGGAGTACTGGTGTTGGAAAATTCTTTCTTAAAAGATTTTGTATACATATTTAACTCCTGAGACAAATTAAATAAGTGACAATCAGAACAGGGATTCTTTGCTGGCTTGTGCAGTCAGTTGTTACCTTTGAAAAAATTACTCGGTAACTCATGATATAATACTTTGGAAAAAATACCTTTTTTTCAGTGTATGAGCTTGTAGATTTTGCTTGATAGATTAGTCCCAGACATTTCAAATACTCTAAAATAACACATTCTTCTCTTCTGGTTACTGTGTCAAGAACAAGATTGCTACAACATACATCCATGAGTAGGTGGTCAGCACAGCAGGCAAATGCTAGGACTATAAGACAAATGATAGGTATAAATTATTTGCAAGCTCAAGTAACAGCAATTTGACTTTTTTGAGCCTGTAACAATGCCCCCAGAGACGAAAGTGTGAATTTCTGTAGATCATTGCATTTTCATGGCCTTGGCATTAAGTAAAGGTTGCAGCTCCAGGTTTTGAATTTCCCTACTCATAAATAAGAGCCATTTTGGGTTTTACGTCTGATTTTTGCATGAAATATGTCTATTCTAATCCTTGCTGAGAAGTCTTCAAGGAATAATAGTGGAGGCTTTTTGGTATAAAATTTCATCTCACATGCTTGCAGAAACATACATCTTTGGTGTTGAAGTTGCAGCACCTATATCAAGGGCTTGAGTATCAAAGCCATCCTCTTCTGTATTATAATGTTTAACAATTTGGTGATCATGACTGACAGGTTTATACAGCTAACATGTTCTGGAGCTGTGTGTGATTTATTCCAGAATAACTTGTGTGATTCAGAGAATTTAACTGCTACAGTCTTCCTTCTCATGACAGAAATGAAATGTCTATTAGGACTGATTGCATTCTATTTAAGTATCTTCATTAGAGAAGGGACTTTGCACTAGAGTGTCTTCAAGTAACAGCAATGTAGGCACCCAAATTCTCATTAAAGAAACACAGAGAAAGGTCTATTTGTTAATCTTCATCATTAGCCTTTGTAGTTGGAGTTATTGCTATTTGTGTTGGCCAAGCTTTTTTAAGTTTCTTTTCTTTTCTTGAAAGGATCATTCTTTTCCTATGTTCTCATACAGAGAACAAAGTTTGTATACAGAACTCAAGAGACAAACAAATCCCTGGCATGATGAAAGTGGAAACAATTCTTACAAGAAGATTAGGTATTTGACTTGTATGCCACAGCCATAGTAAAGGTGAGATCACAGACCTGACATGAATGTAAGTTGTATATTTTTTTCCATAATTTTCTTTATATGGGCACTGAACCTGCCCTTTCTTATCTCCACCACAGAATGCAATAATGTAATTTTATATGATCAAAATTAATCAGAAGAGCTAACTACAGACAGTTGAAATCTGATCACATTTTTGTTAGGATTTTTCAGTAGAAATTAACATCTTTGTCATTGTGGATTATGACTAGGGTAGAGTTAATTTTCTTCATGGTAGCTGGTGGGGCAGTGTTTTGAATTTTTGCTTGAAACAGTGTAGATAGAATCACAGAGTCAAACATAGCATCAATCATAGCATCCATAGAATGGCATGGTTTGGAAGAGACCTTAAAGATTATCCAATTCCAACCCCCCTGTCATGGGCAGGGACATCTTTCACTCGATCAGATTGCTCAGAATTCCATCTAACCGGGCCTTATACATTTCCAGGGATGGCAATAGCACAGGGAGCTGAGCAGTGCTTGCACAGAGTCAAGTCCATTTCTGCTTCTCACCCCAGCAGTGAACAGGCTGGGGGTAAACAAGGAGCTGGGAGGGGACACAGCCAGGACAGCTGACCCCAACTGGCCACGGGAATATGCCAGACAATGTGGCCTCATGCTTGGCATGTAAAACTGGGGAAGAGATGAAGGGGGGCATTTTTAGAGTGATGGTGTTTGTCTTCCCAAGTTACCATTGTGTGAGATGGGGCCCTGCCCTATTGGAGATGGCTGAACACCTGCCTGCCCGTGGGAAGCAGTGAGTGAATTCCTTCTTTTGCTTTGATTGTGTGCACAGCTTTTGCTTTACTTACTAAACTGTCTTTATCTCAACTCATGAATTTTCTAGCTTTTCCAATTCTCTCCCCATCTCACTGTGGGTGGAGTGACCGAGCAGCTGGGTGGGGGTTAGCTGCTGGTTGGGGTTAAAACACAGCATATATTATTTACATCAATGCTTGACTAGAGGTCCTAGGAAATTTAAACTTTTGAAGTGCTAGATCCTGTATGGAATATAACAGTAGGCCAAGAGCTGAAGACATGATGAAACAGGTGGGTAAAATAACTGATGAGCAGATGTGGCACAAAGATGGGTGTCAATCCAATAAATAGAAATGCACATGCACTTACTACTCAATTTGATAGAATAAACTGGTCTCACTCAGAAGCCTCCAGCTGATGGATTTGGATGTAGATAGCCTTTCTTCACAATCTTGTTTAGCCCACTCAGAAACACATCAATTTCTATAAAGTTGTCCCACTAGTTATTTGCCTGATTTTGAGCTCATGAGTAACCCACACAGAGGATGAGAGAACGGCTGTGGATATTGTTTACCTGTATCTACAGCTTTAAAAGATGAACTGACTTCTCCATCTCTCACTAGTCAGTTGTCAGAAGCTGGGTACAAGAAAGCATAGAATTTCAGAACAATACTTTCTCCTGGAAATCATGCCTGAATGTAAGGTACTACTGACATGTGCATTAAATGTGGATTCTCTTACATGACCATCCTTTTTATTTATGCTGCCAAGGAAGTAGCAACATGGGTCTGTGACCTAGGAACTTCCAACAAGCATCTATTTAGAGGCTTCTCAGAAAAGCATCTCACTTTTTCTAAGCTGGAAGAGGAAACTAGCATCTTAGTGAATACCTAGCTTCAGTTCTATGCTAACTGAAGAAAAGTGTTATTTTCTTCTCTCATGTTAAAAGGTAGGTTTGCTTTGAAGAAATAAGACCCAAACTTGAACAAATCTGAGGAACAGCTGAAAAGAGAATTGGGTGAATAGCTATCCCCAACAGGCACTGGGTGTAAGTGGAGAGCTTAAGAAGAGTCCCAAAGCATTATTCCTGAAGGAAGCTGTGACTAAAAGACCAGAATGTTATTGGGTTGGATGTTTCTAGCCAAATACACATGCCTACAATGTGTGTTTATTCTGGGCTTATTCAAACTTTACCCTTTTTACAGTAAGAGAGAAACAAACTTTTTTTTTCAGTTATACACCTCTTTTACTCACATAAAAGTGTGGGAGATGTCAGAAGAACCACATCATTTAAAAAAAAGCAGTTTAGCATACCTAGTTCAGATGTATTAAATGACACTTTAGACATCTCAGTTAAATGTAGATCAATTGTGGTAAAAGAGATTAAATAAAAATGATCAGATGGAGTAGAACTAGAAAAAGGAGGTATAAAGGGAAAAGAAAATAGTTATCATAGAATGATAGAATGGCATGGGTTGGAAGGGACCTTAAAGATGACCTCGTTTCAATCCCCCTGCCGTGGGAAGGGAGACCTTCCACTAGACCAGGTTGCTCAAAACAAGCCAGTGTGGCTTTGAAAACTTCCAGCAATGGGGCAAACACCACTTCTACAGGCAACCTGTTCCAGTACCTCACCATCCTCACAGCAAAGAATTTCTTCCTAAAATCTAGCCTAAATCTACTCTCTTTCAGTTTGAAGCCGTTCCCCTTCATCCTCTCTCTACATTCCCTTTTAAAAAGTATCTCTCCAGCTTTCTTGTAGGTTCCCTTCAGGTGCTGAAGGGCCACAATTAGGTCACCCAGTAGCCTCCACTCTTCTAGGCTGAGCAATTCCAATTCTCTCATTCTTTCCTCCTAGGAGGGGTGCTGCATCCTGCTAATCATCTTTGTGGTCTCCTCTGGACTTGTTCGAACAGGTCCATATCTTTTCTTTGCTGAGGTTGCCAGAGCTGGATACAGCACTCCAGGCGTATTCTCATGAGAACAGAGGGGCAGAATCCCCCTCCTTGCCCTGCTGGCCATGCTGCTTTTGATGCAGTCCAAGACACATTTGGCTTTTTGGGCTGCAAGTGCACATTTCTAGGTCATGTCCAGCCTCTCACCACCTATGTATGTGTAGACAGTTATTTGTACATATATGAAATTATATTAGGACATATATAAGAGGACAGAGATGATGTAGGTTAGGTAATTTGAATATTTTTTTCCAGCCAAAGAGGGAGAAACAGACTAAATTTGGCAAAAGTGAAGCTGTAAGAAAATAGGACAGCTATCCTAAAGTATATCCAAACAGTAACGACAAGAGAGTTATTTATGCTGAAGGACAAAGTAGGAAACAGAACATTTGTTTAGAAAATGTCCACAGAGAAATTAAAGAAAGGTTTCTAATTATTACAAGAATTTAACTAAGAAAGACTCTTAGCAATTACAAACCTATCTAGTTTAAAGTTTAAAATATGTGACAGATTTCTTAAGAACTTTGAATGATGTGGGTTTGCCTATTATTTTAATACTTTCTAGTTGATCCAGTCTTAAGCCTTGGTTTGTTTTAAGTTTTAGAAGCTTTCTGGCTGAAGGCTGTTGTAAAAAAAATTATGGCCACTGTCAAATTCTCCACAAACTCCATTATTTTTATAGCACTTCTACTGTTTTGTTTTTGTTTTGTTAAGACTTTGAGAGCAAGTTACCCAAGAGAAGGAAGCCATTTCTCCCTTGCCTATTCCACTTATCCCTGTGCACTAATACAAAGGCCAGCTGTAATACAGACCTTAGGAGATTTATAACCACTTTGACCACAATGGTTGAAGAGCTTTTTTGAAAATTTGTGGTTTCATCTCTAATTACATCTTCTGCAAAATACCCTCTCTCTTTTGAGGGAAACCTTAGATTTTGTTGGTAAAAAAGAAATGTTTTGGTTAGATCTATTTATGTTAGAAGATCCCCTCTAAATAGAATTTGGAATTGCAAAAGTATTGAGCATTTCTAGTAGAGCTTTTAAGAATATGTGCAGTAACTGAACGTAGTCCAGACTTAGAAGAAAAATATGAAAACATGTGAATACAATTGAAGTGTATCTATTCTACCTTCAATACCTGTGGGTTGGTATCTTTTCTAACATTTGAAATTGCCGATAAACCTTAGATTTTTCCACTGGTTTCTTCTTAGGAAATTGAAGCACTTTCCAAATTTTAAAACAGATCTCTGGCCAGTTCAGACAGGCCTTCAGGTAGGAGAAGAGATAATGAGCATGATATCATCCTATTCCCAGTTTATCTCCAATTCCATTGCCAGGGCACAATCCAAATCTTTCTCAGGACTTAGAAGAAGGATCACTTTGAAGAGAATTCAGACCTCTTTTCTTCCATGTCCAAGCACTCATACTTCTTGATCTAAAAAAAGTTGTTTGAATATCAATTTAAAGACAATAATTCAAGTTTTTCTTTATAGCCTATTAATGAACATCTTGAATTTTCATGAAATTCAATGAGCTTTGAATTACAGTATCTCCCCTAACCATTCCAAGCAACAGTCAGCAGCTGAGGACGTTCATGCAGATGATGTGCCAAGAATTATGATGCTCCTCAACTCCTTGTCACACTCCACTTCTGCCCCACAGTGGCACCCTAGGATGGCTGAACTGTAGGGGGGTATTTTTCTCTTGCTTTTGTATCTTTGCCCACTCTAGAAAAATACTGAGGGCTCAGCCCTCCATTTTTGTCTCCCCTCAGACTTTTCCAATGTCCTTGTCCTATTTCTGGTGGGGCTTCCTCACGGGGAAAAGAGAAGAGCTTTTCAATGATACATTTCTGGGGACATCAGTAGTTGAAAAGCCCCCTGTTCTTGTGAAATATCTTCTGCCTGGATGCAGGTGAAACATCACCTCAGATCCAGAATTCACTGTGAGTTTGGTAGAGGATCAACTGAGCACCCTGGATTTTCTATCAGCACCATGAATTTTTAAAGCTGTTAAGGGTGTTAGCACTAACAAATCTGCCAGCTTCTTCCTCAGGCACCTCCATCTGAGTCCTTGGTCCTAATCCAGCAAACTGTTTAAGCATATGACTACATGTGAGTGGAAGAGTAGCATTTTGGGAGCTATGCACTGGTTCAACACTGAGTATAAGTTTAAGTTCTTTCCTGAACCGGAAATTTCTGATGAAGCAACTCCTTAGCTCATTCATATTATCACCACAGCCTGAATTAGGGTGATAAAGCAGCCGTACTCTCTATGTCCATTGTGCACGGACTTGAGGCTCAGAGCACAGAGATCATATAGAACAGCTGGAGGGAAGTGATGATTCTTCCTCATTTTTCCCCAGATTGCTGGAATAAAAACATGCTAAAAAGTGTGGAGATTCTGTTCTTTTTGACACAGTGTATTTGAAATAGCCAGATTTAAGCTGTAAGTGAATAATAATGGTAAACATCTGCAAGTTCATGTAGCAAGTACCTTGTAACTTCTTTAATTCATTAAAGAGAAAATAATTATTTTCCTTTAATTTGCTGCTATAGTGCTATAGCCTTTGCAGACACATCATTCCTCTGCTATCTGTCTTTTAGTGGTGTTTAACATTCTGCAAATTTTCCTTTTTGCTGCTCTTTGCTGAGGCATAAAAGGTTAATACCTCTAATTGTACCTCATGTATATATACACATATATTTATATCTATATATGCCATGTCTCACTTTGCTGCTGGTGCCAAGGAAAATGTTGGAATCTATTCAGTTTTCTTCATATTCATTTTCCTGCCCACTTAACAAAATTACATTCAATGAGCTGTGGGAGAAATTCACATCAACGGGCATGTAATGCAATTTCTGGTATATATGCAGGAAGAAAAAATCCTACATTTTCTTTCATTTCTGTCAAAATCAATCAAATTGTACTGAACTGAACATAATCTCTTAAAAAAAAAAATCACCCAGGCATTTCCAGTGAAATAAGCCTCTCTTACATGGTAACATGCACATATTTAAGTGGTCTCTGTTTTATTTTTTTTTAATCATGCCTAATTAGTTTTTTTTAATCACCCACACAACTAAGGCTCTTGCCTGCATAATTTATGACATAGAGGGGCCGGTGTCAGAAATCAAATGTTGTAAATTAAAAATAACAAGTTTGAGACTAGTGATTCAATTAAAACCCTAGAAAACATTGGATTATGCATAATTGAGAGCTTGTATGCAGAGATGCATGTCATGCTTGTCAGCTTGGATGGGAGGATTGGATTGGAGCTGTCAAGAGCATTTAAATCAACTCAGTAAAAAAATTAGAAAACAAAGATGATATTTATTATTAACTTCCAGTGTTCAAAAATAAACTGAGAGGTATTTAAATTGAATGCTTAGATGACAAGGCTTTATTTATAGCAGAAGTTATAAAACTCAGTAATAACCCTAGCTGGCACAGATGTAAAGATACTACTGTGCAGCTGAGCTGCAGCCTGCAGTGTGAGGATTCAGCAGTTGGCCCTGAATCCGATCCAGCTAATTGAAAGTTATGTTGTAAAAGAAGAAATCCAGATTCTTGAAGGGAGCTGTGAATGACCAAATCCTTATTTTCCTTTTCTTCACTTTCTTTTCTTCCTCCCAGAGACTGATGATATTCCATGAAACACTTTATGACCTCTGAGAATATGTAAGAACATCCTAGGGAAAGACTGACTTGTCCTGGTGAACCAGTTCTGCAGGACTATATTTTACCAGCTAGTAATGTTGTTTTGTAGGAATAGCTGAGGACTGAAGATCAACATCTTCCCACTTCAGCCACATCTCAGAGTAAGCTTCAAACTTTATTTAAAATTGTTGAATCAGCAATAAATTGCACTGTTGAAAGTAAACTTTAAAGCTAGCCAGGATACTTCCCACATTCGAAAATAAAGAGCATTTTGATTTCTAGCTTGAGAAGAAAGACTCCAACAAAACAAAATTGCGATTCTCAGGACTACAATACATTTGTCTCTAAACTGGGCTCACAAGGGCTCATCCTAACCCTCAAAAATGCACCAAAGAACTGAATGCTCAGGAAGCTCATTTAGTCCTTAGCCCATATCAGACACATAAAATTAGGTTGTATTTTTTAAAAACAGTTTAGCCCCTAATGACATGGCCTTTTGGATGACTTGAAATGTCACGACAATACCCTGAAATGCTGAATTTTTTGTTTGTTTGTTTTTTTCTTTTATACAGACCCTTTTCCCTGGTCCTTTTTAAGCAAATCCTAAGACACGAGATATTTTTCCCATGAAGTTTCTGTAAATCTAAGTCTGCCAGTGTACCCTGTTTCCTAGCAGGGTATCTTACCAATCAAAACAGGAATGCAAAGGGGTCACCATCAGCTTTAGAAAGCTTTTTATCAGCTCATTGAGGTGATACAAGATAGTGGCAATGTCAGCCTTTTTAATGTTTTATGACATTAAATATAAATCTAAGGGAAAATTATTGCCTCAGGAAAGGCAAAAAGGATCTCCAGAAAGCTGATACGAAGAGTTAAATTCTTCTCCTTTGGTAAACCGCTAACCACTGACGTCAACAGGATTTGTGAATGCACATCTGAGAATGGAATTTGGCCATAAGTGAGGTGGAAAAATGATTGATGAATGCCTAACAGTGGACGACTTGGATCAGCAGTCACATAGCAGAGCTGGAAGTTACTCACTTTACCCTCGGCAGATTTCTGCCGATTTTCCCCAAGAGCTCAGGGGCAGGTAGAGAATCTCTAAAAACATGGTAGCTCTTGGTACCTAGCTACCCTGGCTGAACATGAGCCCCATACAGTGCCACTGGAGACAGCTTTCTGGGGACATGACAGTGGAAGGAACACACCACAGGGGCAAGTTGGGCCACCTTTGGTGTATGTTATGCAGGGAGTGCAGTGCAGCCCTAAATTTGGAAAGCAAAGCAGAGGTGTACTTAGGCAACTTCCAAGGGGTCTAGAGGGAAATAGATAGTTAAAGCTCCTTAGTGAATCTAGAGGTAAAATTTTAGTGGTTCATTTTTTTAAATCTCAATTGGCAATTCCAAATCTTTGCTATACTAAATTCCTCTTATAAGCTACGATCACTTGGTAGCATTTACATATACTATCTTTGTATCTCTTTCATCATCTTTCTTTGATGTTTTATTAGTTACAAGGTTTAGCCTAGAAAAGCCTTGCATTCCTCTTTACTTAAAAAAAATTAAAATGTGAAAGATTTTAATTTAAGCCATTCTGAGAATTCTCCAAATTATAACAAGACTATAAATATGAGAAAGAGTCTTATGTAAGCAGAAGAGATGAAGCAGTGGTGTATGATTTTTACTGTATTGGAAACTGGAGCTTTATTTCTGAAAGTTTAAAATAATAAAATAATTTTCCATTTTTATAAGCAAAATCAACTAAATGAGAATATTGTGTAAGTAATAGGAGAACTGGAAGTGCCTTCCACACTGGCCTAACTTTGCTCTTATTAAACTCTAACAGTTTTCTTACAAACTTCAGTGGGACTAGAGTTCAGCCAGAGTCTCTCCATTTATTAACTCTGGCGCCTGGGAAAAGGATCAAACTTTTGCCATTTTTGGAGGAACTGCTGGTGTCAGTAAGTTAATGTGTAATATGGAAAAAAAAGTTAAATTCCATTTCTGTTAGAGCACAACCCACTATCAGAATTCCCCCCTAAAAGATAAGCAAGCCATTTCATCCTACACCAAAAATGAAATGAAAGTATTTCATTCAAACTGACTTTCTAGACTTAAAGGAGTAGAAATTAGAGACAAGTTTTTGCAGGCAAAAACATTAATCATTAATACTGTTCATTGTCATGGGACTCTTCTCTTTACTGTGTTCTACACTTCCACTTCCCACAGAAACTAAAAGTTCTTGTGTTTTCCTCATGGATTAAATCAAATTGAGGGATAAAGACTAATCTGGCAATTTAACTTTGAGTAGATGCACCCCACAAACATTCCTGGAAAAAACAAAAAGCTGAGCACAGATTTCTAGTATGAAAAGGCAGGAAGCAGGCTGGCATAATGAAGGCTGGATGTGGATGAGGAAGGCTTATGAAAATGGGGAATGAGATTGTGGGTCTTTCTGGGCAGTTTCTACATTTTATTCTGAGATTAAGACTTCACCCTTTGCACTTGGCTCCTCTACCTTTCACCACTTTCACCGCTTCTTCAAATGGAGCATGGTGTTAATAATGCCAAGGTCATGGCATTTATCCCCATATGGACAACTCACTTAAGAACTGGACTTTATGATCCTTGTGGGGCTATTCCAACATAGAATATTCTGTGATTCTGAGCTCTGCAAGTCTGCACAAAGGAAGTGAAAGTCAAACCCACCTGCAGTCTGCCTTGTGTTAGAGACTCTCCAAAGTTTTTCAGATTTTCCCTGACTTGAATTTTACTCCTGGTAGAAACTGTGCTGAGTTTCAAGGGATGAGATGTGTGAGAGTGTACAAAATTTTCATTTGGTCAAATAGCAAATCTAATGTAGTTGGATGGACCTCCATCTAACATTCTGTGTCTCTTCTCTTTCATGAGATCCCCAGGACAGAGTTCGCTCCCCCAACTCTGTATGCAGCATGAGATGAGAAGGACTTGGAAATGTTTTCCATGAAATTCAGTGTGTTGCACAGGAAGCCCCATAAGATGCCACTGTAAGCGTTTTGTCTCAGCTTTGCACTCTCTCCTTGGCCTGGTGAAGTGCTGCCTGCACTGCTGTTTGAGCACGTGTAGGCTGATCCCAGAGCCACACACAGGCGTGGGCTGGTGGAAAGGTACTAGGAGTGGTCCAAAGCAGAGCCAGGGATCATGCTAAGAGTAAAGCACTGTGAGCTGTGCACAAAGTTGTTATTTCCACCTCTCAGCTAGCAGCATAAACATATCCTCAGAAAATTTAACTAGAGAAAAACAAGTTTCTGGATGCTGGCTATGCATAACCAAGAGGCAAGACAAAGATCAAAACTGAGTCACATCAGGACACTTGTAGAGACAGAAGTTTTGTTTCCTGCAGAAACTTTCAGGGAAAGTGTGACCAGTTCCTGGCAGGTCAGGTGGCAGCTTAACGGAGCTTCTTGGGGTTACAGTCTGGTGTAGAGACATAAACATTGTTTCCCAATTCCTGCTAGAGACACCTACCTGTCTTTCTAGATGTGGTCTGACATATCTAGAGAACACTATTAGCAGAAGCTTAGGTGCCATGGGAAGACAACCATCTTCCCTTGGGGTGAGGCAGTAGCTCAGCTGGGGCTTTGAAGATCTACATAGATGTTTACAATAGCTGTTAGGCTCCTAATTCTTTTAGTGGATCTAGGCCATAGCATATAGGCAAAGCTTGGTGGAGTCAGCTGAATTTTTTCTTAGAAGTTTTGGGTTTCTTTGAAGCTGAAACTCACAATGGAACTAATTATAACTTAACTGTAGTTGTCTGCTTAATGCCTTATAATATTCTTGTTTGAGACATTATGTACCATTTTTTTGTGCATTTAAAAGTGTAGTCTCATATTCTTTCTATCTGCAAAAATTAAGAGTGTTTGTGGGGCATACGAGTTCTGATATTGGATGGTAGGTGTAGAATTTTATCATAAAACCATAAAAAGACCTTTTTCTGTTGAAAAGCTTAAATTTCTCCTGATCATTAAAGAAAAAAAAGCAAGAAAGAAAACAAACAACATTTCAATTAGTTCATGTTGGTCATATTTAATAAATAAAACACATAACTTAATGGGTGTAAATAGTCATGCAAAGATATGTGTAATAAATATGTATTTTAGTAACTTTGTAGTAATATGCTAAATGCAAAGATTTCTATTCAAGGCATTCAAAACTTGGGATTTTTGATTGAATCATTCACAGACCTTAAGACCAGCAGAAACTGATTCAGCTAAGCAGTCTGACCTTATGTACTCAAATGCTCATCTGGCAGACCGTGAGAGAAATTCCCATGATGTGACTTGGTCTGAAAAGTGTGCATCCAAGAGATTGTGGGAGAAATACTTCATCAGAGGAACGAACTTAAATGTTAGCAGACTGCTAGCTTGCCCTTTTTGATTAGCCTGAAATCACTGTATTGCATTAACTGCATTCCTCTTAACAAGCTACAATATAAGGCTAATGTCATATAGGTAACTACATATTAACCTTTGTACTAGTAAATTTTTTCAGAAGACAATGAAAAATGAATCTACTTGTGTAGAGTTAAAGAATTAATTGGGGCTGCCCCATTTCATAAGACTCGATTAAAAAGAAAAAGGAATTGTATGATGAGAAGCAAAGAAGTTAGAATAGAGAAGACCTCAGTAATAAGAAAATGAAACAAGGGCTTCAAAATGCAGGTTCCAAAATCCCAAATCATCCAAAAAAAAAAAGTAGTAAGTGAAATCCCCAAAATACAGGATCAAAAAAACATCAAAGCAAGCACGTATACACTGCCAACAATTAGAACAGTATTAATTAGCAACAATGTTCTTTAATCTATAAATAATAAAGTGATCAAACGGTCCCACAGAGAGGTGTATAACAATACATAGAATTTTACAGTCATAGGTCAAAAAGTCTATTTAAAATCCCTGTGGCTAATTCAAACATTCAGATTTAAAGCCCTGTTTATAGTTTAGTTGAGAGATCACTCCGAAGTGGAAGAGATGTCAAAATCAGACCCAGTGCCTCAGAAAAGATACATAGCACACAATAAAGAAACTGCAGTCTCTAACTCTTTATAATGAAGGAAAAAGGTGCAGCAAGGAAAAAACTGCAGTAAGACAGAATCTATGTTTTAGAAGAAACCTAAAACATCCACTAAGACAAGGAGTGTACTCAGCATATCAAGAGTGAGCTGTGCCATCTCAGTGAGGGTTATGACAGGTGATCACAGAGCTGTAGCAACACTAACATAGATATATAGACATCTGTGTATCACATTATACTGTAGGTCAGAATACTTAGAAATATTCTTGATCAAGTTGTGTTAAAAGATTTATATAATTAAGCCATTTGATGATCTGATGAGCTAAATTAATATTGCTATCGCCATTTAAATATTGAGTCAACTGAAACAGGTTAAATGAGTAACATAAGGTTATTTTTTATCTCATATTCCATCTAGAATACTGCTTTAGAATCTGATTACTCAAGTAACAAGGAGCTTTCTTAATACTCACACAAATTTATTAAGAGTTTGTTTCTAAAATTTGACTTTTTGCCGTTTTGCAATACACTAAAATCACAGATCATTCTCCACTACTACTTGATTATTTCCATACAGGGTAGAAATCTGCAGTTTTCTTTACTGAATCATGCATTGATTTTTTTTCCTGAACACTTCTTCACTTTATCAATCTTAAAATTTAACTGCGACCTCCAACGTGTTGTGCTCCTTTCCAGATGGCTTAATCTGAAGACTCAATGAATGCATTTGCAATACTTTTATTGAAGTCGTTAATAAAAATATGGATCAGTAGGCAGTTTATAATTACTCTTGCAATAAACTTCCACATCCAATAACTGTTTCACCACTGATATTTCCCTAGTTTGTTCAAGAAATCACCTGTTAGTAACAGAACCAAAGCACCACTGAATTCAAGATAGCTTTGCATTACAGAATGATTTGAAGGCAAAGGGGAAAGAAACTGACAGAAATATATCTCATTGAAGCTTTCTTGGCATAAATATGTTTCTCTGCTTCCCTCTTATTTGAAACTGATTAGCCCTTAGAAGAAATTTCTGCTATTACTCCCCATGTACATGAACTTATGCCACAAATATAATATACTTTGACAGAAAATATATATTTCATACATAACATGGAGTTATGTATGTATGTTAAACACACATATATGTACTATATATGTTATCTGCATTTATGTATAATTGTTGAGTAAAGTTACTGTCATTTGTAATTTTCATAATTTTAATGAATTTCATAAGATTTATAGTCTTTGCTAGATTTAAGAAGCTAACCTTTATTATTTACCTGGATGACCATCACCTTTCTCTTAGTGTTTATTTCACCTTTAGCCACCACAATGAAGCTTAACATGCAGTGACTTTGTGTTGTTGCAATGTTTGTGACAGATCATTATCATCAATATATTTTGTTAATTTTAGCATTGCTTTACTACTGAGTACATGTATCCTTCAGCACCTCCCTCCAAAACTCAAAAGACCTTTAATAACCCAGTTTTTCTTTTCACATATTGCAGAGTAATTAGTTCTTTTTAGATGGGTCATCAGGAGGCCTGGCCCATACAGGCTCCTTAGAGCTCTGGGCTCAGGGCTTGTTAGACCCTCCATGCTCTAGTTTGCAGTGCATTTCTCCTCAGCAAAGAGAACATCAGGCTTCTCTGCTTGTGAACAAGTGCTGCCCTGTAGTAGCTTTCTGCTCTCAGCGTTTTTTAACATCTTTCTTTTTGATGGTATGTGGCTCCTCTTTATTTTTTTTTTTTAGTTGAGTAAGATTTAGCTGATTTTAGCCTCGAATTCTCTTGGCTGTTTTTAGCCAGAAAAAACATTTCTCTTGTTATCCAGTTCATAAAAATCTTCTTCACCACTGCAGTAAGAGCACAAGTGAATCTCCTTGTAGACACAGATTTCATTTGCTCAGCTGTTCAGCAGTTTTGGGGCTTGTGCTTCTATGCTCTTCATTTTCTCCATGGTAAATTGTATCCAAGCTCTAAATCTTGCTACTTAACACTACTCAGTAATGCTACTCAGTCAGGTACTCAAAACAGGGAATGTTGTATCTCAACAGTCGTTTCAGAAACAGGCATGAGAACAAAAACATGAGAACAATTTAGGTACAAGGGGTTTAAGTTTGCCAATAGCATACACTGAAAAGAATGCCAAGCAATGTTTAGCCATGGCCTTTTCTACTGACTTTACCTACAACTCATCCCTGAAGGTGAGGATGGCTCCCTTTCATTGTGTCCTAGGTTCTTGTGGGCTAGGAACACTTGGAGCAGGTATATTTTTTTATATTTTTCCTCTAGAAAAGTGGAACTTAAGAGACTAGTGCAGCTGGGCTATATGATACATGTACTAGCTTACCATTACCAGTTTTCTGTAGAATTGCAGGTGGTTCACTGCTTGCAAACAATGCAATCCTAAGTGCTGATAGCTATAATGTCCATGGGGTCTGTTAGCTTTCCATGAAATAGCATGGAAATAGCCAGGAGTTCTCTGGCACGATGTGGTCTACAGTTTTTAGCTTATGCAAGCGATCTTTTTTTGTATTTCTGAGTTTTCCACCCAGGGACTAAGTAATGATTATTCGGATCATTTCCTACTCTTCTTGTCTTGCTGTCTGCCCCTTCCCTGAACTGTAACTCTGTATAGCAAATATGATATGATTCACGGTACATAAATGAGCCAAGAAGAAGAATTATCAATTCTCTTTAAGTGAGCAAAAAGTAGGTTTGTGTATTTTACAGATAACATCAGAAAGCTGCTCAACACAAAAGCATGTATTTTTCTAATGACATGTAATTTCATTTACTGAAAAGAGGACATTATCATGTCATCTTCATTTCAGTAAGATTTCCCTAAGTAACATCTTACACTGTGAGTGTCTTGAAGTTAATTTCAATTTCAGAAAAGCTCACTGGTGCATTCCTCAATATTGATATGTAAGTAAAGGAACATCCTTTAAAATTTTAATATTATGCATAGTTTAAAGATCCTTGTGCTAAGGAAACCTTGGGCATGCACATTTAGAGTCTTATTTAGAAACTTGGATTTGGGATGGTTATATGAACATTGTAGAATGTCATGTTGGAAAATGATTTCCTTCATACTTTTGTAAGAGACTAGGGCCAATGTTTTAAAGCTGTATATCAAATTGTACAAGGGTGAAGTGGGATTATAATTCATCTTGCTAGAGCTGGAAGTAAATCTTGACAAGATCACAAAATGTGCAGGTAAAAATAAAAAAAACCTTTCTGCTTCTTTTTCCTCTCTGTAGTGAAATTCATAATCAGACGAAGACAGCAATTTCTGTTTACTCTCTGACTTATGTTAACTAGAGGCTATCCTTCTTTTTAAAACATTAATGTAATGATCCTTAGTTCAGTTCTGCATTAAACAAAAAAAATTGCACTCTTCTGTGTTGGGAAGCGTTCAAGTAAGTTCATGCCTTTTTGTACTTGTTGTTGGTGGTTACATAGCAAATATATAGACAGATGGACGACAGAATATTTACAGAAGGAGAGAGAAACCAGCAATTACAAGCATTCACTTAAATAAGCTGATTCTCATCTAGCCAGGACACAGGAATGTATATCACGTAATTTCACACCTCAAAATATATTGAGACTTTGGTAGAGATGAACAGTGCCTAATCTACGTGCTGTTCAAGAACTTGCAGAATAATGAATGCTTTTTTAAATAATGAATATATGTGACAAAATCAGTTTGTGCAGAAAAAGTTCATGAATGGACAGTTATATTCCGCAAATATGATTTTTTAATGAATTATTAAACTATGACTAGTAAATAGTTCCCAAACATGGAACTCTAACATGAGTCTTTTACAAGGAGACTCTTCCTCCCAATATTGGAAATATCCATTTGCAAAGCCGTAATTTCCTGGTCCAGAAGAGAGTTAACATAGGAAAATTCATCATTTAATTGTTCATGGGATTTTGTGAAATATTTTGCACAAAGCATTTTTTGCTCAGAAACTTTCCTTTTACTCACTATGAAATCAAGAATAACAGAAGTTGGACAAGCCGATGATCAAAGTTTAAATGTCGCTTGTAGCATCCCAGAGACCTCAATTTGAATTCTGCCCAGTGTGATCTGTGACATTTCCATTGTCTTAAGGAAGCTTTGAAAGAAAAGAGAAGAAGAAAACTCGCTGTCAGGAAATAAGAAAAAAAAAAAGCCAGCAAAACCCTAGCTTGAATTAAAATGTAGATTAAGAATAAAGAGGGAACTAAGCACTATATTCTGCTTTGATGCTGATGGCAACACAGCTAAGTAAAGATAAGTACCCACTTAATTGTATTCCTGATTTTAAGGTGCTCCTGTAGTCTCTAATACTGCAGTCCCTAAGCATGTCACTATCCTTCTTGGTGGTGACACATAACTCCCCTTCAAGATGGCAAAGTTATATTCACGGTATTTTAAATATCAGCAACAAACAGTAAGTGAGGAAGATCTGTCTATGCTCACTAACGTATAAATTTATTTCACCTATTTTAGGTACTTCACTGAGACGCTCAACCTAGTACAGCAACTGCCCTTTTGTAGGAATGTACAGTCTCAGGTAGCCTCTCTCCTGGTATATTTAGGCAAAAGAAACAGATTTTTAGTCACAGAGGGGTCTTTTGTGTAGAGGACTAACTCCTGATGCTCCGGGATGCCTTTCAGCTGGAGACCCTCTGTGTATAAAAGTATCATACACTATGTGGACATCAAATGCTTCTCCAGGCTGCAGTGGATGCCACTCCTTTAAATAACCTAGGTTTTTTACCTTGCTCTCTTGGGCACCACAACACTGAAGTCATGCTGAGAATATTGCTCCACTGCTCTATGGTAAGGCAAAGTCACTCAGATAAATGGTAATCAAGCAGAGGGCTTCTCCAGCTCTCTTATTTCTGGAGCCTACTTCCTCACTTGTCAAGTCTTCGCTTTTTATTAATCTAAAAAGGGGACTGTGTGGTGATGATAGGTGACTGTGCGAGCTCATGCCAACTGATACTCACTGATACTGAAATCTGAAATTGCCATAACACTTCAGTTGTTGCTGGCAGCTGTGACTGGAAGTCTGTCAACCAAGGGGACAGGAAATAAATTTTTTCTTCTACAGTTCCTGCACTGCAGCTGAGTATGATGTAGTGGAAGGATACTGATGCCTCTGTGTCACACTGTCTCTGGAGGGGCATTCCCACTGCAAGGCTTCTCAATGCACATTTTCTGGAGTGCTTGGGTACCTCAAACATACTTGCAGGCACACAGTTTTACAAAGGAGCTGTTTTGCCTACTAGCAACCCTTGGAGTTTTATTAATCTGTAAGATTTTGTATCTGGGGAACAAAGCTTTTTCCCAGGCTCAAATGAATTGTTCTTCCAACTTTAAGAAGGGTATTGGCGGCAATAAAGCAAGCAGTTTTTGGCCCTTCCTCCTACCAGTGATGAAATATTACCAAAAAACCCCTTAAATTTACAGTTGTACTGATAACGCATAACTGCAATCAGCCTTGAAAAATTTTGATGTTAGCCTTTGCCGCACAATATGGGTTGTTTTCCTTAAAAAAATAAAAAAAGAAAAAAAGAAGAAGCTCAAGCTTTCACGCTGTAAATATTGAATTATCATTAATATATTAGCACAGAGAACTTAAGCCCTAAGACCTTCAGTGTCTTTGCTGAAGTCAGCATCTTCAACCAAAGCCTATCATTGGTGTCTCTTGTGTAAATCCTTTGAAGTTATTACTGCTCTGAAGTGAGGAGAGAAACCAGGATTTTAAAGGGGAAAACCCCCTATGTATTCAACTGGCAGATGAGTTCTGTTCTGGGAGGTGGTAGGAGCACAGTGACAACCCATGTGGTGGACAGCACAGAATGACAGAGTACTGTTGAGGACTCATTGCCAGCTTGTATTAATGTATGCTGCCCTACTGAAGTTGGTGGAGCTCACAGGTTTCCACCACCTGTACCACTGAACCTTTCTACTCTGATCTTACCTGAGCTACTTTCACTTCACCTCCACCAAGGACTCCTCAAAGACAGAGGAAGATGTAAAGATCTTATTCCTCTCACCCAGGCCAGAGGTCTGGAGCCTGATGGTTGTCACAACTTGCAAGAGCCCAGTGAATGAAAGAAGGATGAATGGAGGACAGCTGTAAGGAATATATATATATTGTCAGGGTGGTAAAAACTACTGCATCTCCTAACACTGTCCACAAAAACCTCCTTTGTATTCTGAGTTCAAAATGAGAGTTTTTGCTGCGAGACTTGGCTGCATCTTCCACCTTCATTAAGTTCTTAGTTTTCCACAGTAACATTGAGCCAGGTTGTTGCTTTTATGAGAAAAATAAACCAAGACAACAGGAGTATCTGAGTAGGAGTCCAGTGAGAAACCATCTCCTTTTGAATAGAGCAACCGTTTTTCACTTTGTTGGGGGAATCCAAACAGGTCTCGGGCAGATGAGCTATGAAACTGTTTCTAGTGCTTGGAGCAAATGAACTTCACATGCAAGTAGAGGCAAACAGCTTTTTTTTTATGGACTGATTTTCCTTCTTAATCCTTTCTTTCCTGTAGTTACATAGCACAGAACTAACCTGACATTTGAAGAGGATACCAGGGGAAATATAGTCCAGTACGTTATATAAATATACAAGATACACTAACTTATTGAAGACTCCGCACAACTTGGTGGGAAAATTTGTACACAACATCTTTTCTTGTTGTTTTAAAAGAGAAAGTTTCAGCTTCTGTTTCTTAGAAATTGGAGCAATTGGAATAAATGTTTTATGTGCTGGCCATGAAGTTACTAATTTCATCTGAAGAGCTGAATAGCATTTTCCCTTTGTGTAAGTGGTAATTAGGCAAATAGAGCTGCTCATTTTCCTTGAAGAAATTTAGGTAGGCGTGTAAGATGAGGAAGGTATTTTGTTTCTTGACCACTAATCATCAAACTTCCTGACCTATAGTCACTGCAACTTTCTGTATGTTTAGTTGCCAAGATCTTCTCTGAGTGGCATGAAAATTAAGATATCTATGCATTTTAAATCTTTCTGATTTTTAAATGTGATGGATTTTGGAACTGACAGTATTGTAAGGCTAAACCATGTTCCTGCATGTTTTACTTCGGTAAAACTGAACTGAATTATTCTAAGTTGGATCACATACACAAAAATGGATGAATCTATTGGAATCAGAGGTTCCATTGAACAAGCTGGAAATAAAAGCAAGGAATACAGCAGACCAGACAAAACTCTTAGGTACCATTTCAGAAGCATTATGATCAACCAGGGATTCATTTTCATTGCTAGTTCGATTCCTTAAGCCTTGTCTAAACTCCGGAAACATACCATTCTAAGAAGTGGTTGGCCCTTCTACCTTGGTTGTAAAATACCTCATGTCCATGCTATACTCCTGATTTGATTTGCGGAAATGTGCAAATAAGGAAAAAAATTCCCACTGGTGGGAACCACAGGGTAGACAAGATGTCTATGAATGTAGCTATTTTTACCACCATTTTACTTAGCTTTTTCAATAGGTTTAATGAAAACTGTGGTTGTGGCTCCCACCAGTTTTAACACATTCATCAATATTGGAGGCAAACCTGTGGAATTTTGACCAGCTGTAAATTTCCTCACTATTAAATTAGCCAAAATTTTTTTACTTTCTTNATTCCCCACTTTCCCCACCCACAACCTCCTCATATTACATTGACTATGACTTATTCAAATCACTACTGGAGTGTTTCACATTAAACTTGCATGGTCTTCATGCCTGTGCAAACAGAAGCCACTGCCTTGCATGCAAAGACTTGTCTGAAGATCACTTTTGCCCTTCCACAGCCTTCAAGGCTCCCTGAAATGACATGGCTGCCAAGTCCATCTGCAGAGTTACTGCCCCTGCTGTGCCTGGGCACTGTGTCAGATCCATGAGCCAGACGGGTGGCAGCCCTACCTCCCTCCGAGGGAGATATGCCCACACAGACCAGAGGGGTGAGATAAAAGACCCCGGGAGGCTGTAGGTGCAGGAGCTGGGAAGTCCTTGGCATGTGGTCAGAGAACTTAGTGGCTGGGCAAAAACCAAAGGGTAAAGTAGTTCTGAAGCAGGAATGATCCCCAGACAAGAACAGCCCATATACCCACATGTGGGGCTCTGTCTAAATAACTCAACATGCCTTGTTCAGCTGGAAACAGCCCTGTTTTCTACTGCTGGCACATATCCAGGGTGTTGAAAAGCTTTGTGTGGGCAAGTACCGGAGAATCAGGTTATGGTCTAGCTCTACACTTTCCTCACATTACACAAATACTAGACTTGGTACCGAGGGGGATACATTTTAACCTTAACACCTCAGTGATGGATAGTAGGATGGATAGCTATGCTTTCTTTCTAATAGTCCTTCATTTACATTTGGGGGTCTCGGGTGACAGACTACGATTCCACTCTTTTTCCACTCTCTTTCAATGAATATGCACAGTTGCAGCTTAGTTCCGAAAACAATTTTTAAGCTGAATATAAATGTTTTCTTTTCTCTAAAAGAGAGAGAGAAATCCACATATTTAACAACCACAGACTGTGTCTGTCTCTTTAAGTTTTCAAACCTTTATAACAAATTTACAAATGGGTACATTTCTACAACCCCTGGGAATAGCCATGTTTTTTAATGCAAGTATTGTTTTATTTGGACTATCTCTTTTTCCCTTTTTTCTCAAGAAAACATGCCACATAAAGGAGAATGTGCGGGTGTTGTGAGAATGAATGATTTTCAAGCTGAGAGGACGTTATGGCCTCACGTACTCTATGAAAAGTACTGGCTGCTGACGACTGGTGTCAACAGTGACCATGTCTGAACCGTGCTGAAAACAATTTAAGTCCTTCTGTCCACCAGCTCACACAGTATTCAGCAACATTTCAGGTAGTTTGATTAAAATCTGAAGAGGCACTGATTCCACTAGCCTGGTATTAACAGGAGAGTGAGCCCTAGTGTAGACAGCTGCCTGGCTCCAGAAGCCATCGACAGTGCTCTTTGTGCTTGACATGTCCTGGAAATGGCTTCTGAGCCAGAAAGCTGTCTACACTGAAGTATTCACTATTTATGTCACCCCTTTTCTTGTGTCAGCGTCAGAATAAGGTGAAAATTAAATAAGTGCTGTTGAAAGATACAAATATCCTTTTTGTTTGAATTTTCTCACCAAACAGGGATTTAAGATACTTTGTCAAAACCTGAATTATTTTTTCTTCATATATATCCTTTTCAGTAGTAAAAGGAAAGAAAGATTGAAAAGGAAACAAACCAAACAATTTCCTGGATTAATATTTAAAATCAAAAGTATGATCATAGCAGAAGTCTTTTTAACTTTTCCCAAAATAAAAAAAAAACCCAACTTTTTCACATTAGCTTTTTATGCATTTAAGAAAGGATAAAGTGCAGTGCTGTTTCTCCAGAACGCAGCATGAACTATCTTGTCACCCAACATATACTTCCAGATGAAATTTAAATCCAAGGCTAGTATCTATAGTCTTCAATAAAAAGTGTAGCAATCAGTATAAGGACTATATTAGTACAAGTATTTTTAATGACACCCTGCCCACCTACTGTATCTCGGCGCACAGAATGAGAAGAAGATCAAAAAAAAAAGTCCCATGTGAGAAAACACAAGTTAAACAACTTCTTTTTGAATATAAAGATTGTAAAATTATTTTTTAAAATTCTTATGAAAAAAGAACCAAATTAAAATATTTGGCCTAGTAAGTGAATTCAAGCACATTTTTGACAAAATCTAACTAATTCGTATTTACAGAATTTAAGATTTTACTCTACTTGCTGCAAAACAGAGAGGGAGGCTTGAAACAACCTAAATCCTAAAGCAGGTTCTTACATTAGTTTATGCCACTTGGAACACCTGCAAGGGCAAGACCAACATATTTTACACATGATGCAAGGGAGAAACAGGTACTCACAGGGAAAATGCGCACACTCAGAGCTGTTACCCCAGCCCTGAACATGCTCCGGTGCCAAACCATGTCCATTCAGAGCAGCAGGTCTGAGCTACCTTCTCAAAGAGCCAACTTTTGTTTCCTGACTATGCATGGAGATGAGGAAGGTCACTTGGTTAACGTAAGTCATCTACAGGAGAGCTACTTGTTTTCCGAATCCCTCCCCAAGTTACATAACTTTGCATCCCTGTTGGAAGCTAAAATAAATAAATGAAAGCATGGGGAATCACATCTACTCTGTTTAAAGCAAATGATGTAGCTGTTCATTTGTATGTTTTTGCATTCAGTTTCTGTCATGAGACAACACTGAAGATCTTAACAGTGGCCCATAGCACTGGAAAAATTCTCTCACTTTTAGAGCCTCCCATGAGATATAGAGAATCATGCCTCATTCTTTGTACAAAACATTGTTTGGAAACTACTGGAGGTTCTGCTGTACCTGGAGAGTGAAGTCTCCAAACAGCATATCAAACACTACAACTCCCCATCTTCTTAAGATCTCTGTGTGAACCAAATGCATTTGAAAAGGGCGTGGATTGTGTATTCTAAAATGATTCTTACCTCCTCCTGTTGGTTTTCTGATCAGCCCCATTTGTACCATGAACATACTTGGTGCCCTATGCTTCTCCTTTCACATTCAATAAAGGGGACTGGTCATTTGTGCTGTCAGTCACCAGTACATCTTGTTCTCCAGACCTGTAAAGCACATGGAGCTCGCTGTCTATTTCCCAGAATTCAGAAATGCAGGAAGGATAGACTTTGGAACATAATGGAAAATTTCCTTGTATTAACTACCAGTAAAAAGAGACACCCTGAAGGCCTTGTCTTTCTTCATTAAATTCATAAAAAGCTGTATAATTACAAAGCTTGTGACATGCTAATTTTCCACATAACTTTCACACTTTATCAGCCTTAAAATATATCTGAAGTGGCAGCACTGATACACAGATCAGGCGCCAGCCCACATATCCCGCTCTAGATAACGTGACCCACAGAAATGTGGTGCAGTCTGCAAACAACTAAGAAATACCTCTACTAAGAAGAAATGCTCTGTCTGGGTTACTCAATGAGTGCTGACAGGGGAAGCATTAAACCAGAGCATTAAAAGACTGCAAGAATTGCAGATTTGACCCTGCTAGGCAGAAATGCGCCTTAATAATTTAATTAATGATAAATACAACTCCCTAAAAATCACATGAACTTATTAGTAAACAATCTCACAAAGTTACATTTCATTAATAACCATTAAAAAAATCTATAAATGGTGCCCATTGGAAGGATAATGTTTTTCCCTCTCTCTGGGAACATATGTTTGTAAACTGTGTAACTGGGCCCCGAGTAATTTTGGAGTGAGTAATTTCCGAATGTGCAATTACAAATGGCTAAAGTGCAATAGCTCCCCGAAGCATCATCACAATTTCTGCAGTGAGTGTTTAATTGTAGCCAGACTTTGTAACCTTACCATGGCCTGTGTCCCTGCCATAACCCTAGGCCTAAGCTCCACTCTTCAACATATGGGAAAATTTTTCAAGCTGATTGCTCCAATCTGATTAGGGGAAGTTATGTAGCTGCCATTTATTCAGAGTCTTGTTACCACACTCTAACAGCTGCTTTGTAAAAGATTCCCATTAAGGCCATTTTCTGCCTACTCCAATTCCAGCATGGCTGTCAAAGTAATTGTGATTGCACTGATTGTTCTGAGGGTGTCAGGAATAAAAAAAAATTAAAAAACTTTTTGATACTGGGCTGGAAAAAGCAACTTTAATACAATGGTAAATTGGTTAGGAGAAATGCTTCCTGCCTCAGCCAGTTTTCCTGCCCTGAATCCTTCATAAATTCCCCAGCGCAGGAAAGCACAGGTGTCTCCAGCACAGTTTGAGAGAAGGAACTTGTTCTGTATCAGGTGACTACTAAAACCCTAGCACAACTCCATTTTCTGACAACAGTCTTTGTCTCCAGTCGTCACTTTGGCAACCTAAAAAATTTGATGGGTTTTTCACTCCCAACTGTATTAATTGTGGGGTTGATAAGCTGCACGTAGCTGAAATGTTGTGGCAGAACTGCAAAGCAAGCAGAGAATAAATGGTTTTCCATCATGGTGACCATTTTCAAATAAAAATGAAAATAAGTAAAACAAAATAAAATAAAATAAAATAAAATAAATGTCAGGTGTTCAGGAGTGGGTGCGTCTAAAAAATGACCAGATCCCCTCAAACTGCTGGCAGTGGTTTCAGACCACTGACCAGCAGAAAGCCATCAGCCACATAGGATAAAGAATGGGGTTTTGTCTTATTTTTTCAGATATTTTATAAGGTTCAGAATTTTAAATTGAACACATAGTTAAAGAGACTTGACCTCAGTTATTTTCTGATACAAATATGTAAATGACTGAGTGACTAACAGTTAAAAATGGTTCAGGCTTTTGATCTGAAACAGCATCCACATAAATTTTTATTATCTCCTTGGATTTGATTACGCTTATTTCAACACAGATGCCTTTGACACATTGATGCCCTTTAGCTCTTAAACCACTGAAGGGTTTACCATTTATTGGTTTCCAGAGATACAAGATTACCAAATTTTTGATATTCTTTCTTCTAGCTACATGAGAATCAACATTAACATGATTAATGTACATATGTTCATATGCTTTAGTGGTTACTCCTCTATGCAGCATCTACAGGTTCAAATTAAAATGAAACTAACAACTTCTATTTAGTGCCATACCCACTTTAAGAAGGTCCAGGCTAATAACTGGCAATTATTAATATCACTTTCTATTCCAAGTAATCCATAGATTTTGAATTTTGGGATTGTGGGTTATATTCCATTTCTAATTGCAGTGGTTTGGCAGAGATTATTTTAATGCATTTTGCTCTAAGTGAGAAGGTATTTTGTTCTTGCTTCATGTTGGATCAAAAGTAAAATGCATGAATCTAATGAAAATTCTCCAACTTGACTTTTAATAAAGCAAAGTGTGTTTATGGTTGACATTGGTTTGCTGACTACCTCTGCCTGGACTGCATGAAACATTTAAAATTTTACACCCAAAATCCAGCTACAGTCTAACCAAGTCTAAGCAGTTTAACTTCATTAAATCTATGTTTTTTAAATCCTGAGATCCTCAGATTTTTCTAAGAATTAATAATACCCTTCAATGGCAACATTTCTCCTTTACTGAGAATGAAAGATTTGACTTTTGTTATTCCTTGAAAACTTTTGAGAATCTGACAACTAAAAAAGTTCTGGTTTAAGACGTGAAATCAGTGAAGTTAAGTTATTTTTCCTTCTTTAGCAGGTGAATCCAAATTCTGGGTATAGATAACAGCTAAAGGCTAAGATATCTGCATGTGAGGTCTTGTGCTAAGCATCACACCTAAACAAAATACCTAAAAAGGCCCCTAACCAAAGTTCCTAAATCTTTAGATAGGTCATAATCTACAGTAAAAGGTATCCTTGAAAAGGAGACTTTTGCTCTTTGATTAGTTATGAAAATCATCTTTGGTATCCATGAGGAGTGATCACATGTGTTCTCTATTATGTCTGGCTTTCCAGGGGTCAGCAGCACAAAAGTTTATTTGGTGAGTTGCCCATGTTCCATGTTCCATGACAACTTGTCTGAAGGGGTCATGTTCTTGGACAGAGAATATTTCACTTTCAGGCTATTTTTTATTAATTCCTGGTGGCTAATAAGGCTTCTCAGATGTGTCTGAGCCTCACTGTGTAAAGTAAAGAGGTTAGTTATTCCAGCAAAGGATGCTGGCAAGGTGAATATAGGATCTTTCTGCCATTACTGCAGACAAGTCATGCTCTCCAGAATCCCTTGTGTCTCATCAGCTTATCACAGCAGGACTTTCACAAGTTTATTTCTAGCTGTTTTTCTGATGATATGCATTAGAGGAGAGGACAGTTTGGCATTGCAGAGGCAAAAGGAGAAGACAGGCAAATAATTTAATGTCATTAATTTTACCTCATGATCTCTTGGCAGAAGATAGTTTTATGAAGTAATTTTTTGGAGTTAAGGCAGAGTTTGAATATTTTTAGCTTGAAAATGGTGGTGAATAGATTTTTATTTCCGTCCGGAATTAGAAATGGTTTAACCAAGGCAATATGTTCACTGATAGCCTAAGAACCCAGTCCAAGGACAGCACATACAAACACTACCTGTGAGAAACTTAAAAAACAAAATTCAACTACAAAGCTTTAAATCTTTGTATGGGAAACTTTCCTTCTAAAGAAACTGGTATCTCCCAAGGCTGCAACTGTTTTGAATTTTGTAAGAATGTCTCCCTCAGTTTCCATTAAAATGTTAATTTTATGATGTCTTCTTGTAGGTCTCTGTTCTGAGTCCATGAGAGTTAGCTGTTGGTTAGACTTCCCTGGGCAGCCTTGTTTTTCCTAGAATTCTGTTGATGGGATTTTTTTTCAAATACTTGGTTTTTCTGGGACAAGAGACTGGGTGGTCAGGCTTCTTAATGGTGGTGAAGCAGAGGTGTAACACCTTCTGAGAGAGTGGCGAATTTGTCCAAATCCCCACTGCTTTATAGGGATTAAGTTAATGAGAGCTGTCAGTGAACATTGGAGGTGTGAGAGAAGTCCAAGGTGTTACAAGTGCTCTTGAAACCATGCTCTAGCTTCATACCTGCCAACATTTCAAATGTTAAAAGTGGTAGACTTGGCAGATAGGCTGAGTCTGGTTCTTATGGCTCCTACAGAGCCTCCTGCTCCCTCTCTCCATGTAACTTGGAGAGGCCAGTAGCATCTTGTTCTTGCAGGATGGCTTTTCCTCCTGAAAAGTCAGGCACTCCCTGCTTGAATCCTCCTGGAGCTGTTGTTTGAAAAGACAAGACCTCACTGATCCTCTGAGCAGGGTATCTTGTGCCTGTCATTTTAGCAGCAGTAGAAATTTTGCAAAATGAGCATGATGGACCCGAAGTCTAGTGCTGGCAGGTATATTTCTAGGGCACAAAGAGGAAAACTGGTCAAAGCAGTGGAAAGATGGATTATGAGGGGAAGTATTTAACAGACACACTACTAAGTTATTTAGCAAAGGAGAGTGGTGAATATGCTAGACATTGCAGGCAAAGATATTTTAGGCATGAAGGAAAGTAGGACAAAAGGTGAAATGGATTTCAGATTTAAAATCCTTAAATGAGATTAGAAAAGCAAATAATTTTCTCTTTAGTGGATAGATATTCTTGTGAATCCATAGGTGCTGTGTGAAAAAGAAAATGGGTATACTTGTGCCCTAGGTCCATCAAACTACTCAGGATTTATACAGAGTTTTATAGACAAAGAATCCAAGTATACCCAGGATGTATCTGATTTCCTGTGTTGTCACTGTGGAATATATCTCACCAAGCTCAGTGCAACCAGCATTGAATGTGAGATGTTAAGAAGGTTTATACAGCAGATGACCACTTGTCTGGGATTTTCAAGTGCCTGGAAACTCAATAGATTCAGAAACTGTGAGCAAATGACCAAATTCCTTTTGACTCCACAGGAAGTCAGCAGCAAAATGTGTAAAGGGGAGGTAAATGACTCACAGAAGTGAAAATCTATGGGCAGGAGTGTCAGAGCTGGCAGTAATGGGTTTTACTCAAAAAATCCAAACCCACCAAAGGAAATTCATGAAGGCTGCACCTGGCCTGTGTCTATTGTGGCTGTGGCAATGGAAGTAAATAAGAAAGCAAACTCCTAGCCTCCAAGTAGCTGAATCTCTCTCAGCAACACTATTATTTTGACCTCAAAAATTAATCTAATGATGAACCACACAAACAAATATTGGCCAGATAATTCAGTCACTGCTCTCTTCAGGGACAGTAATGTTAAGAACTGCTTCTCTGGTTACTCAAAGCTGAGCTTCTCTTCCTTCAGGCAGGTCATATTTTTTCCTCACTGCACTGCTGATCTGATTAGCCCTTAGTGCTCTGTGTATGCTGCCCACACTCACTGCATTTACCTCCAGAGAAGGGAGTGTGTGTGGTGAGAAAGTACAGGATCCTTCTGAGATGGAGGAATTATCCAATTGCTTTGTCCCTTGAGGAGCTGTAGACAGTGGAAAGAGAAAGAGGATAGCTGGTATTGGACCTTTAAAAAAAGAACTAAAGCCCTGACAACTCATTCTGAGCTTGAAAATCTTAGCACTTCTCTCCTGATGGGAAACACCCAGAAGGAGAACCCAGAGAAGTCTGTGACTCCATGAATAGGGGTAATTGCAGGTGTACAGAACATATCTGGATAGGGCATCAGAGGGAGGCAGGTCCTGAAAATCAGATGGGGGTGGGAAGGCCAAGAGCAGAGTGGTGCTCTCCCCAAAACACCCTTTGACAAAATGTGAAGAACACACCTGGCTGTATGGATGAATCTGAAAGAGAATTCAGCTTGAGTCAACTGGCTCCTCGTGAATGCTCTAATCAACAGGTCATAAAAAGGACCCTAAATTGTCACATAATTAAGAAAAAATTCAAGGCTGTCTTCTCCAGAAAAAGCCTAAACGTCCTGCTCTAAGAGGCAGTTCCAAGTTCTACATCCTCAATTGAGACCTGCATCTCCAACACTGAGAAGTGACAATGGTTAGCCAGGTCATGCTGCTTCCTCCCTGGCTAAATCTGAGTCCTGGCATGATGAATAAGACTGACTTTTGGTGGGTCCATGCTTAAACAGGATGCCTTGTGCCTCATTCTGCCAAACTCTCCTCTTCCATGTAAGAGAAGGGCATAAACCCAGCAAGGAAACCACTCTGACAGACGTACACAAAATATTGCTAGTGTTAAATTATTATGGTCGTTGTCTTGCTGTGTCTTTGGTATTTTTATGCTGGATGCACCATGCAGGCAGGAGATTATGTCCTATTCACCTCCTCTCCACTTAGTCAGGTGGAGTATTTTGTTGCAGCATGCCTGTCTGGTCTATGGCCTGAGGTTTCCTTCAATGCCAAGGGGAGGACTGCAGAATAGGATGGGGAAGATCACAGCTTGCTCCTATCCCTATTTGGAATTGGGGTCTGGCAGAGGCATGCAGCTGGGCACAGGAGCCAGGGAGCGCCTCTGGGCTCAGTAGGACAGGCCTTTTGTGTCAGGACGGGCTGCAGTGAGCAAGGCAGCTCCTGCCATGTAACTTCACTTCTTCCTTAATGGTGAGTGTTTGGCTTTGAAGCTCTAGTCTCCCCTGATCAGTTTACTCTATAAATTAATGTGTTAATTGTACACACAGTGTTGTCTATTAGGGAGGTGTGTGTTTGATAGCCTCCAGCTGTGAGTTTGCAGAGATCCTGTTGTAGAAATCATTACAAGGAGCAGTTTTCACAACCTTTTTAATGTACTCTTAAAAGTAACAGTTACAGGGGCTTTAACGTATGCAGCTGAAACATGTTTGGAGAATAGCTCATGCAGCAGCTCCAGCATTAACTTTATGTTAGATCGGATTGCATGATGCCAAATAGGCCGTGCACCACATATCATCCCACTAACATCATGAGAGCTTCTCTTTTTCTTCAAAAAGAAAAAAAATCAAAAAAAAACCCATTTTTAAAGCTTGTACTTCAGAAATTCTTTTGTAACAGGTTCCATCTGTTCTTAATTTCTTTCCTAAACAGGCCGGCTAGAAAGCAAACTCTTTACTCACATTGCCTCCTTGTACGAATCACGGCTCACAAAAGTGTGCAGGCGCTCTGATCCTGAGATAGAGGCAAGTGCATGTTATATATTTACAACAAATCTCTTTGACCTCTCAAATGCAGTAGGCACTACTGTTAATATACCAAACTGTGTATCACACAGACAGAGCCACAACATTAATTTTTTTGGCTATTTTTTGTATTTTAATGCTTTAGGTTTTTAATTTGTCATCCTTCTCTCTTTTGACATTCATTCTTAAACCTATAAACATAAGTAAGAAAAAGTTTGTTTCTTTTAATGATAGGAACTGAAGTCCAGCTGATATTGGGACTAGAGATCTACTGTCAAAAACTACAGTTTCACGGTCTGTCAAATGAATATTACCGAGGTGCTCCAAAGTGTTCAGGCATTAGTAGGTTTGAGAGTGTCTGCATAGACATTCCCACCCACCACCAAAGTATGCAACCTGAATAACAGATAATGAATTGCAGCTCAATGCATGGTTAAAAAACACCTGCATATTCAGCTGGACTTGTGTTCCAGTGTTGTGGCTAGAAGAAATTTGTCAGGAAAGCAGAAAAAAATCTATTTTTCTTTCCCTTTTTACATTAATTTTCTCTCTCCAAATCTGGAAGGGCTGGGGGTAGAGGGTGAGACCAGAGAGGAAACAAAGCATTGGAAGGTGAGAAAATAATGCAGTGGAAGTTAAAGCAGCTTGACCCAAGGAGACACTGACCTATGTAATGTAAATGGAAAAACTTGAAGAAAAAAATGGTTTGCAGACAAATAATTGGAGAAGGTTGACCTCGATACTGAAAGGGGAGGGAAGGAGAGGGGGAGAGAGAGAAAAAGCAGAAGAGAGAAAGGGAGACCTGTGTAAAGTAAATCAAAAATACTTCAGTATAAGCATTTACAGACCAGTTGGAGCCCAGAGAACACACTTCTGTTGTCTAGCCCCAGAAAGTTTCAATACGCAATTTTCCCAAGTAATCTAAAGTGCTGCTTGTTTCAAGAAAAGGGCCCCCACCTTTGCAAGGCTCTGCAATTTGCTATTTAAATTGGATCGAGAAGTTTCATGTGGTAGGTCACAAGTATGCTGCCCTACTTCACCAATCCTTTCCAACAGGCAGCCTGCTTAATGCATGCTGCTATCAGGCTTTTCCTGAGCTTACTGGGGGCCTTCACTGATGTAGTAATACAGTAGGTTCTAAAATGCTTGAAAAATAAGACGAAGATGAAGATTAAACAAAACATTTTTCTTGGTGATAAATTTAAGCAAATTGAATCTAATTGCTCAATTTTATTCCAAGACAGAGTCTGTGCTGACCTTAGACTCAAGTATTCTTCCTGCCTTTTGCAAGCCTGAATACATGACATCATTTGGACAATTTGCACATATTTATACAATTTGTCATCATTCTGTCTTTACAGTCTGGAGAGTTACAGGATTTGCCTCTAGGCTTACTTTTCTCCCTGCACAAAATGCTTTATGAGAATCATATGCTTGCAATACTATTTTTAAAAACTGAAAAATTTAAGTAAACATTGGGAACCTACTTCATATTTAAAGCTGATATGAAGAAAATAAATTGTGAACAGAGTAACAGGGGCTGGAAAATTCTAAACCCAAGCACGTACTGGAGGCACAAGTGGTTTTTTTCCTTAGGCTACCTTTGACAACGGTATGTATGAAGAGCGTGGGCCAGGATAGTATTTCAGAGATGGGGGTGGCATTAAATGAATTTTTTTTTTCTTTCACAAGATGTAATTAACTTCTGTACCTTATTATCATATCATTCAGTTGCATGTATTATCAGGATGATTAGGAAAGTGGTTGCTTGGCACACACTCCAAACTTAGATTCTTTGGAGATGTAGGAAGGGGAAAAGCACAGTGGAGAGGAGAATCAGGAGTTTGCAAATTAAATGTTTATAGTTAAATACTTAGTAGTTGGAGCATGAGAAAAATTGTCTGAATTTTTCAAGTGTATCAAGGAATAATTCAAATGAAAATTAGCATTAATTTCTGGGAATTAAAGCCCTTAAATTGTGAATTTTCACCAAATCATAGTATATCCTGAACTGGAAGGGATCCAAAAGTCCAACTCCAAGCCCTGTACAGGACCATCCCCAAGAATCACACCATGTGTCCAAACACATGCAGGTTTGAACTCTGTCAGGCTGGTGCTTTGACCACTTCCTGGGGGAGCTGTTCCAGTGCACCACCCCAAATGTGAGGAACATTTTCCTAATATCCAACCTACACCTCCCCTGGCACAGCTTCAGACCATTCCCTGGGTCCTGTCACTGGTCCCCAGAGAGAAGAGATCAGTGCCTGCCCCTCTCCTTCCCCTCACAAGAAACTTGTAGATGCTATGAAGCCTCCCCTCATTCTTTTTATCTTATGTCTGCCACATTCAGCTCCTAGATTTCAAATTGGAAAACTTTTTCTTGTTTGTGGTAGTTGCCATTCCCACAGCAGTCTTCACAAGAGAAGAGCAGAATATGTTCTTGAAAGGGCTGAGATTCTCTTTTCCTGAAACAGTGACATCTGTGAACTTTAATTTATGTGTAGACTATGTCTGTGTTTGACTGCTTATCTGGGCAAGACTTGTAAAAGGTACCAACATTCCCTTATTTCTGCTTATTTACTCCTGCACCCCAAAATACAGATCAGAGGTGATCTATATAGCACATTGGCTGAGTCACTGCTCAAGAGTGGTAGTAAATATGAGGTTGACAGAACTAATTTGCATTACTGTACTTGTTTTACTTCCTCGAGTCTATAAAGGGATCTGGTAAAATTTTTTTCCCCAAAAGGTAAGGGGAAAAAAAAAAGTGAATTTAAAAGAAGACAAAACTCTTCCTAATTTCCCTGAAGTTATATTTTTTCCAGTTTGAATCAGCATTTTCTTTTGAATTTCACTTCATAATTTTCAAATAGTTATAGTTAAAGCACAATTAAAAAAGAATTTTCATCTCAGGTTGAATTAAATTTTTTGTTCAAATAACATTTTTTCAGCATTATGGTTTGACCATCAAATCAAGAAAATCTGTAGTGTGTGCAGCTAGTAAGACCTTTCTTCCACAGCAAGAAACAGGCTTGGTAATTGATTTCAGCTAGCATAAAATGAAGTCCTAATCGATTCACACCAACAGCTTTTAACTTTCAGAGGGGGTTCACATTTGAACAATAGACTGAAAGTGAGTGATCCATAAATCTGGTAAACAACGGTTTATTGCTCTTGTAACTCAGTAGATGTGCATTGAGCTTTATAGATAAAAGCAAACCTTCTAAGTTATTATGGACAAATAGAGAGGAGAAAAACAGCAGACTCAGAAAGGTGAGGATGGATGAAGATGGTAACCATCATTTGAAGTATATTTCCAGTGGGTAATTGGAAGCAGGGGTCAGACATTCTGGCTTCTTGAAACAATCACTTTTTTGGGGGAGTTAGAGGAATAAAGATGGAAGGCCTTAGTGAAAGCAGAAAGGGATGAAACCAGAAAGATAAACACAGAACCTTGCTTTAGGTGCATGCATTTTGGGCCTAGTGATAGATGAAGGGAAAGAGGTATAGTAGGTGTATAAAACATCAGGACATGGCAGTTTAGGCTGAAGAACTTTCTTCTGACCTTGTATGTGAAAACAAACCTGAGGAGATACTTTAAAAGTTCCTTGGGACTGAAGCTACACCACAATTTTACAGAAAGACTCAGTTAATTAAAACCAGCAACACAAAACACAGCTATTAATTAATTAAATGGTCCTGTGGGGTAACAAGCTGCTACTGCAGCTTGTGCAGACCTTGTGCCACTTGCTATTTGTGACAGCTGATCCTGCAGGCAGCAATGAGGCAAGACTTTTGCCTGTGCTTACCTTTATTCACCACCACTAAATCTTTGCACAATCAGGGTCTAAGCATCTGTCAATAAGTCCTGACCACCCAGGCACACTGACTTATAATCTGATTTCTATTCAGCATGCACACAGGTTATCAATGCACATATTTGGTGCCCTTCATTAGTTTAGTGTGCTATCTTTAGAGAAAAGTCAATGGCCTGCCCATCTCAATGGATACCCTAGAATAAATTTGTGAACTAACTACAAAAGAGTACATAAAACCAGATGAGGCATGACAGAATTAAAGTCTTTGAGTCAGAGGCTCAGCTGTGGCAAGCAGCCAGCTGTGCCACTGCCAGTTAGGCCATGCGTATTACCATTACAATTATATCGAAGGGAAATGACTTCATGCACAGGGTATGGCTTGAATATTAAAAATTCCTTGAGCGAAATGAAAGGCGCATTACAGTATGATAGAAAAAGAGTGCAAACATGTTTCATTTTATTTCAACACTACGCTCCAGCAGATGCACTGGTAAGCAAAGGAAATTGCTAGGTCTCAGTTTCATGTTCCAGGGCTTTACTGATTGGAGGACAGATTTACAGCACATGTAAGAAACAATTAGAATAGGGACTCCACCAACAACAAAGCGAGGGAATAAATTCCGATAATGAGACGGGAAAAGTACAAGGTAGAAATGATCTATGTGCTTGCATTCGAGGTATAAAATGTCAAAAAGCCCTGTGTCAGCATGGATTGCACTAGGCAACAGATGGTGTACAGATTACGCTCCCTCTCCTCCTCTTTCTCCCTGCGTCTCTTTCTTTTATAGGTTTCTTTCCAAAAAAACTACAGATTTCCCCCAAACACTTTGCTATTTATTGGCTGTCAACTGAACAACCATAAATGTTTGGTTGGGAGATTGTTGGGGAAAGAAAGAAGGGAGGGAACAGACAGGACAAACTTCAAAGTTTTCCCAGTTATATGGAGCAAACAGGAGATCTACTCCTTACATTCTGCATAGTTGCATTCGGTTAAATTGTTTAGGCTGAAAATTTTATTTTTTTCTTCCCCATTCTGGAGACATTAACTAAGTGTCATGCAAAAAAGAAAGAGAACAGTAAAGACTGCAGCACTGAAGTCATGTCTGATTATCACAGCAATGAAATGGAGCTCGAAGAAACTTGTTGCTTCATCTTAGCATCTATTTACATTGCATAGGCAGAGTTCCTGAATCATGAAAAGGTCTCATTTTGTGAGAAAAACTCATGAGCCATAGAGGGATCTGATATTTGTTGCCTACTTTCATCTTGGTAAATCATAAACCACAACAGTTTATGGCTATAAACCAACCAACACTCCAGAAGCCTTATGAGTAGGGACTATTTTATCTGTTTCCCCAGTGCAGCCACTTTGTGAAACTGTGATACAGCAGTTTAGGGAAAATGAAAACAATAATATAGGAATGCCAGTCACCTTAGGCATTTTATACTCAGAAGCACAAGAAACTTCAGATTTTACAGTTGTTGCTGCATTTCTACTGGGGTTCCCGTTCTTCTGTTTTCAACAATACTGTTTTGTTTTCACGGGGACTAAATACTCAGGAAGAACAAGATGAAAATAGTCCTCTGGATGACATTTTTCTAATTTTCCACTTCAAAATTTGAATTTTTTTTAGATGCCACTTATTCAGAATACAACTAAACTAATTGCTACTTTTTCTCTCTCCTTTAATTCTCACAGTGTATTTTATGGGTTTTGGGATACTGTGCCTTGCACTTCCTCACCCAAGACCAATGCAATACATTTAAAGCAGTCTTCTAAATTGCTTGAACACAAAAATACTAGAGATGCAGATTAACCAAAGAAGCAAGGGAGGGCTTTAACCAGAAGTTATGACCCCTTCATAGCCCATTAACACCTGATGAGGTGGCCCACACTCCTCTGTTTTGTGGCACTGCTTCAACTGTGTGTTAGCCTTGCCCATTACATCCTGCCCCTAGGTCCTGCCCATGCTCCTGCTGCCAAGTCCCACTGGCCCCATCTGGCAGTAAAAGGTTATGATTAGGGGCATTATGTGACAAGGGATGCTGTAAGGGGAGGTGGTTTCTGAGATACTGTTTGTGATAGGTACTTTACCATCAAGCAAGGAAATGTGCCCAGAGGCAAAAAACCCACAGCCGAGCTCTGAGGTTAGGGCAGCTACAGAAATATCTTCAATCACAAAGGATAGTTTCAGTGTCAGGCTCAGGGTGGAAGCAGGGTGAGGATCAAAATCCACTAAAAAGGAAAATATGAGTTGTCTAGCCTTATAGTGGACCAGATTATCTAGAAGCTTCCCAAACCCATCTAGCACGGATGGCTGTGCAGGTGTTTCTCAGTCCGTGCATCATGTAGGTATGTGCTTTCAGTGTGTGGATACAACCCACCTCATTTAATTTACCTGTAGAGCAGGGTGACAACTGTCACATGTTGACTCTGACTGAAAACCTGCTGACTGAGTGCTGTGGATCACACATGGATCATCACTCTCCTTCATGTCTGCAGCAGCTCAGAGAATCACACCCCCTGCCCCATTGTGGGGTTTCCTGAATGCCCACTTCAGAGGGAACCTGCCTTCTTAATCCAAGTGAGGAAGATGCAGCAGTTTTCATCTACTTTTACCTTGTGGGGATTACATGGAGGTCATGTCCTCACAGAAGCAGGAGGATATGTGCCAACTCTAGTGTGTCTCAGAAGGACCAAAGGAGGAGTAGCAGCTGTTCTCCTACACTCTCCAATCACACAGGGCTTTTGCACTCAAGAGATTTTAAAGAGGCTGGCATTTCATAGTGGGAAAGGGAAACATTTAAATAATTCTTCTTCTAGAAATATGTGTACTAGAATGCACACCAATACTCAGATTGACACAGATGTCAGTCTTGACCATACTCAGACAGAAACAGTATTTCCTAAGGCGCCAGGAAATGATGAAAAAAAAAATCTATCATAAAAATGCCTGTGTTGTTATTGCAATGAGGGATTCTGATGAGATGGAAAGAAGACTGAGCAGTCAGAGGAATATCTACAAGTGGCTGACAAAAATAATCCTAGTGAGGAATAATATTAAAGACTGAAGACTGAGACTAATGAACATCTCATTACAAAACATGAGCAAAGAGTTTTCTAAATACACAAAGATTTTCCACATTTCACAACTTAGAAAGAGAGACATTTAGCTGTACATCATACTGTTGGGAGTTAAAAGTTCCATATTTTCAAGTGGTAAAAGTGGCTACAGCTTCACAGTCTGCAGCCAGAGGCTCCAGAGCACATGAGGATGTTATTTTTTTCCACTTCTCCCATCTCAGAATCCTGAATTAATTTCTAGAACTTAATTAAAACTTCAGAATACCTCTGTAGTATAGATATTCTAATCACTTCCCCATTATACAGATTGTGAACAGAAAGAGAATGAGATTTTTAAAAATCCTTAGCATTAAGCTAATTGATTCCTTTGAAGTCTCTAGGAATATTACAAAGAACATGAAAGCCAACTGAGTTAAGCCAGCTCTAAGTGCCAGATTTTCAGAGTTCTCATTAGAACTGCTTAAAAAAATAAAAATTCCCTTTGCTTAGGAAACTCTGAAGTTCATTTTTTATATAAAATCAAAACACATTCAAAATTTCTCCTAGAACTAAAATTTCAGTTTGCAAGCACCAACATATTCATTCTTCAGATTGTTTGGTTAATATTGTAATATAATTATGTTTGTTGTCTAGCTTTTTATATTATTGAATATGTGATAAATTTTCAAAATGAAATATAAGAAAACAGTAAAGTTATACTCTTCCCTTTATTTGTATGAAATAACGTCTACTTTAATGAGATAAGTTCAATCCAATTTAGTTTGACTGTCAGTTGGAGGAAATGTCACACACTTTGTCACTTCTCTGTGAAATGCTTTGAATCTGAGAAAAAATGCCTGTGCAGATGGAAAACAATTTCACCTAAAGTGTTTAACCATTTCTAGCACTTAGTTCCTAAAACATGAAAATTAGTTGCCTTGGAGAATCTTGGCAAGTACCTGAACTGGTAAGAAATGTGTCATTCAATGAACTCTATGCTTGTTTATATCTTCAGATTTCTAAAGAACTTTATAAAATATGGCCCTCATGTACTTTAAAATCCCACCCAGACCCACCTTACTTCAGGCCACTGAACGGTGTTGGTGCCAATGAAATATGATGCAAAAATCTTAACCATAACAGCATGTGTAGCTATCCTTTCTTTTACAATTTGAAAAAAAGAGATAATATGAGATTTGTGTAGAAGGCAGGCAAAAACTAGACTAAAAAGAGAGTCTGACACATTACTTCCATCCTGGTTTCACACTCTTTCAGCTGACAGTGGAAAGAGAGGTATATTTTTCCTACAGAGCCAGCAGACTGTACAGGTAGCAGTCCTCCTGCTGCTTTCGTGTTATGACAGGACTGTTCCATTTCATTTGCGCTGACCTAGATACTATGATGGTCATGCCAGGAACTCTTGAACTAGAATCCGTGATTGATATTGCTTTCTTCTTTTTTTAAGGGTTAAGTCTTGTGAACTTCTCTTCTTTCACTGCCTCCATTTCTCTAAAAATAAAGTATACACCTGTAGAGAAATTAATGAATACCAATTAACATACAGTGCAGACGAAACCCTTAGTATTTAGTAGCAGAGTGCCCAGTTTTACTTTTTGGATCACTTTCTAATTTTAATATCAGTTTACTTTAGAATTCCCATGAGAATCACTTTTTTTTCAGTTCCCAATATATGTACTCATGATCAATTATTTGGTATTTTCAAGCCTATGATAGGTTCAAGGTTTCTTTAAAGAGAAATAGATAGATGTTATTCTTTTACCCATTGATCTTTGGAGCAATGGAAGTGAAATGATGAAGGTAGTCCAGTTAGAGACAAAAAATACAGGTGTGTGAGCATGTATATAGATAGATGTATATGCATAAGCATGTACATTTATTATGAAAGGTTGTATTAGAATTGCTGTTTAAATAGACACAATTATATGTTCAAAGGAAAACTCACACCAAGGTGAATATTCTTGCTCTAAGACAGAGCTGTCTCAGAGTGCTTTGTATCAATAAGGACAGGATGACCATCAACTCCCAGAATTAAACCCATTTATCTTAAAAAGATCTCAACATACAATGTCTCTATTCCAAGAAATAGGCAAAATTAAAAGCAAGGTTTCAAGTCAAAATGAAAAACAACCCAGCTAAACCTGTGTCAAGCTGTGAAAAAGTTAATGAAAAAACATGTGATCTGCATCATTAGTTTTTTGTGAGGAACTCCCGTTTTTCATAGTTTGTACACTTAAAAACTGATCAAATGTAAATGCAGCAGTGGGTTGGGAGCTGCTTTGAGGAAACTGCAAATGTAACTGACAATTTTGATTCTAACATGAACTTGCTATGCACTATGGATTCAATGTATATTTTTCTGCCATTACACTGCTTCATTGGTTTTTTTCCTCTGTCTCACTTTTTCTTAGATGTAGGAAATCAAGAAAAAACTTGAGATGTATAAATAATGGGATATGTCAGAAAAAAGCCAGTAACATTTGTTTAGTTAGGAAAAAAATGTGATAAAAATAATCCACACCTTTCTTAGTTTATTTTGGTTAACTTATTTTGGTTGTGAAAGAAGTTAGCATGACTGTTGTACTTGGTCATTAAAAATAGAGGTTAGATTAAGAAGAAAGGATTGGGAATTGTATGAAACAGACATAGATGAATGAATAACATGAATACATAACCCATTTCATTAGGCAACAACCCAAAATGAGAACTTTGAAAAATTACTTCAAGGAGGTCCATGCAAAAATATGTAGCAACAGGGTAAAAGACTGGTTCTAGGCTTTTACTTGCTTCCCACTTTCTCACCAAACTCTTTGGCTTCCAACTCTGCAAAATCTGCAGCTGTGGATGAATTTTATCTCTGGGCTGCAGGTAACTCCTCACACAGAACAGAAGCAGAGGCAGTACAGGTTGTACCACCCTGAAAAATGGTGCATGGCTGCACCAGAGTGCACAAAAATGCTTGTCACGCCATGTGGTGCTAACAGGATTCCATCGAAGCCCTTCACAGTCTCTGTTTTCCTGACAGAACATCTGCATCTGTGAAAATAATTTCTTCCATTGCCAACACTTCTGCAAAATGTATTTTTCTACATAACTACCAAAAACCTATGCAAACAAACAAAATGGAAAAAAAACCCCTCCAAAATCAAAACAAACACCCCCCCCCAAAAAAAAAACCAACAACAAAAACCAACCAACCAAAAAACCCCAAACAAACAAACAAACAAACAAAAAAAAACCCCAAAAACATAAAGAATGAAGGAAGTATTTTTAAAAGACATTTTTTCCACAATTGTCACCAAGACAATTAATACACTTATCTGAACAGCATGTCTCTGGAAAGGGAGTTTTCTTCTGTAAATTCCATTCTACCATTCACAGCACCAGTGCTTCAATGAGTTTATTACAATATCAGTAATGCATTAATAATTTCAGGATTCAGTAGAAAAAATGCTACAAAAGGTGGTCTGTTACGTAACTTGTTTTTAAAATTCCTTCCTTTTTTCATAAAAGAATTTATCCAACAGTTCTAGTTAACAATGCCACTTTTTAAGTCTCTGCAGTTTGTTTCTTCTCTGAGACACAGATCAAACACATAGTGCTGTTTATTTTTTCTTGAAGTAGTAAGTAATACCTCTATTACAAAGGTACATGTCAGCCAATGTGTGATTGTCTCTCTTGCTGAATCTATGGTGCTGCTGACAATGTTGCAGCCTCTCCTTTAACTTAAAAAGCCTGACTTTAAAAATATTTTACTGCGGGCACAAATGCAGGGTGTTGCTGTCCTAGTTTGTAGAACTCGTGAAGTAAGCCTGAATTTAAATCATTAGCAACCTACATTTTTTAACAGTGGACATTATCCAATGCTGATACCAGAATTACTTCCTTTGAGTTTCTCACCGGAGATTCACTCAACCTGATGCAGCCAGGTATGGGAGAGCAGTGTGATCCCCTGACAGAGCTGTCACTGACACCTCTACTGCTGAGCTCACTGCACACCAGGTCCACATGAGCTAAGAACAGGGCACCCAAGGAGGTGAAATCCTGACCATTGATCAGGACATGAGGATTCAGCAAGGGATGCTTGCTCCCCTTTGTTGCCTCCCCACTACTTTTCTGAAGAGTTATTAAAAGTTCCCTGTAATGCTCCATGGGAACCAGTATAAATGCCTATGTAAATATGAATGTGCATGAGTTTTTCTCTTTTGGCATCCCCCTTTACCTGCTCTTACCAAGAGCTGTGTTTCTGAGTACATTAAGCCAACTAGACACCCCGTGGCCAGTGGCTGCCGTGCCAGTATGTCCACAAAGGGATACCACAAGAGCTAAAATTTCTCAAAACACTTACATGACAATAATTATATGAAGCCTTGCACATTCTTTTTTGTGATTCAGTGAGAGGTTCCACGTCCCCTTTCAAGGATGCCTTGTTTTTTAAATGGCAGAGTCCTTTAAAATAGAATAGAACAGGTATTTAATCACTCCAAAGAGAAAAGAGATCTGGAATAATCTAATTCAGCTCTACAGACATTAATGCTATTTGTAGACTCACACTCTTCGAAGTTTTGTTTGTTTGAAGGACTAGATGATAAAAGACATTAGAATGCAGATGAGATTCCACTAAGGGAAAATTATTTCTGGAAAAAACCTCCTACATTTGTTTGCAAACGCACACATACAGATGGGGTATAGCATTATGCCATATGGAAGATAACCTAAAATATTAAAATACATTAATTCTCTTGCCCTGAAGGCCTGCTGGCTGATTACAGACAACTCACTGGGGGTTTACACTCCAGTAAATTCACTTAGTTTCATAACATAGGTATTTGCTGGTGCTGTGATACACTGTACGACAATGAGCTTATTGATCTGCTGTTATTAGATGTGTTAAGGTTCTGAAACATATTTAAGAAATAAAGTAATTGAATTCTAAAATTTTTCAAAAAGTTAAATGTTATAAAGCTGCAAGTGCGCAGTAGAAAGTTTGGCAAAATGTTGTCTTATTTCTCTAGCAGTTTCAGATGGTTTTTTTTGTTCTGAATTTCCTTGCAGACCAGAGTGCTTCTTTCTACATCCTTTTTTGTTGCACCCATATGCTTGTGTACTGCAGTCTTACAGCATCCATGACAGCAAAAGGGGATGCTCAGCCTTTTCCAACCAGCTTCCAACCCTTCTAGCTGCCTCCTACCTGCGACTGTAACTTAGATTTGTTGAACTGGTACTTAACAGTGGCCAGAGGAGGCTGTAAATCCCACTCTGGTGATGTTCCTTTACTCATTGCTGGTCTGAAGCAGCTGCATGAATTTTGGGTCCCTTGAGGTATATCAGCTTCAATGAGGATAAGATAACTGAGTTCTTTCTGCTGTAAGGTGGTATGATACCACTCACAGGAAGACAATAAATTAGCGAAAATCATCAGCACTTTTAGTGAGCAAATATTAAATAAAAATATAACAGAATGTTATGAACAGAAACACTATGTTGGATAAAGTTACTAGGTGTTGGATTGCCTAGCTAGTTGTTTCTGAACATAAACACACTAGTGAATGAAACTTCAGCTGCCCTGGTGCCTGTATATGCTGGTAAAATAGGCCACAGGGGAACTGTAGTCATAGAAAGCAACTTCCCTACAGATACAATGGGCCAGATCTCCAGAACTTCTGTAAATAACTTTAATCTGACCAAATGTCTTGTAGTTATCATGGTTCAGCCTAAGGAAACCTCTGACTGAACCACAGAAGTCTCACTTCAGGCCTGTGTTTTATGTTCTTATAAAATACGGTGTATTTGTAAACATCTATTCTTCATACACCACATTTCGGAAGACAGCCAAGCAGCCTTCTCTTGTTGTTAGCCTTTACTATTTCAGCAAATTGATTTTTTTTTCCATGCACTCTTTCATTTCTAGACTGCTTGGGCTCAACCCAATTTCTTTTGAAGCTGGTGGAAGGACCTAATGTCAGTGGGAGCTACCTGAAGTCACTGAGGCTAATTCCCCCCTTTGGGAAATAAAAACCCCACCAAAACCCAACAAAATAAAAACACCAAGGAGAAATTCTGTTTTCAATGTCACAGCATCGACTCTTGATAGATTTATCCTGAAGAAGACTTAAAATGTAATTACATGTTGATCATTGATCATTTTTAATCTCTTCCTTAGCTTTGCCAAATATTCACCACAGGTAGCCTGGCCTTGCATTTTGTCTTCATGTGGAGAAGGGTCATCCATGCTTGCCAGAAATTCAGAAGATGACATCAAAAGGATGTTTCCACTCACCTAACTGCTTTTCTTCCACTATCAATTAATCCAGCACATGAAGCACTGTTGTTTAAGATGGTATCCAGCATGGCGTAATATAGACCCTGGAACGATTATTTTTGATCAAATTATTCCTTTTATTCAAGATCTTTTTCTACTGGTGAGTGACTGTCAACTACTTGCATTAGCTAATCCACAGAAGACTGCCAAGAAATGTCATGGCATTTGTCATCACTGCATTTACGTGAGACACTTCTTCCTGGATCTCAATTTCTTTATTTGCAAAAGTAGAAATAGGTGATCACTACTTGTTTCTTGGGTAGAAGTCAAAAAATCTTCAGATATAACATTTCCTAACTACCCATATATCATCATTAGTTACTACTTTATTAATTTCCACATTTACCATATGACCTTGTCTTCGTAACCATCTCATTTCTAATGACTGAAATTTGTACATCTGCTCTTACTAAGAAGTACCATTGGCTGCCTATAGTACTCACTGCCATGGCATTATAACACACAACCAACCCGAAGAGCATGCAAGTCCCTATTTCACAAATCAGATATCCACTGATATCTACTGTAAGGTAGGATATGCCACTCAAGTTTTAAAGCACTGGAGTTTCTTAAAAATAAACATTACAGTCACATCACACACTTTCAAGAAAACTGCTCCCTTTTAGATAACAAGGCACACTGCTAGCATTCAGCTGAAGCAGTATATTAAAAAAGAATCCCCAAAACCTCTAAGCAGACTAAGATGTGAGAACAAGAGGTTTTAATTTTCTTGTGTAAAAACTTTTCTAGCCTCTCAAGTATGGCATTTCTGGTTTCATGAGAAATATTTTCCTGATTGTAATGCCATTTACAATATGGCTCTAAATCTGCAGCAATAACTCTTTTAAGTTATAGCAGTGAACTAGACTAGACTGGTGAACTGTTTCCTACAGTTGACTTGACACTGTGGTGGAGAAAAAGTAGGCAGGAAAAAAGAAAAAAAGGAAGTTTTATATTTTATCCTGAAAAAAGTTAATCTTCCTCTGTAAAACTGTAAAATTTCTCCTACAAATCAAATACATTGATTTCTTTTTAAAGAAAAACCCTTGAAGTAAAGGCTTTTTTTAAAAAAAGGCAAAAGTAGTTGTCCACTAAAATGTGTGGGAAAATACTTCAGCCAACTGTTGTTTTACAGATCCTAACCTTAAGGCCACATCAGCCTTGAAGTCCTGCTGTACAGCTCAAATGTGTTTTGGAAAAATTGGATGAAAATCAATGCACCTCTGATGTAAAATGTTAAAAATCCTTTAAAAGAAAAAGACTTCTAAATCCTAAGGTATGAGAACATCTTAAATACATATATCCATCATCCTGTCCATTTCAGATAATTTAAGACATTTAAAATTAAATGTGATTCCTTTGTGAGTGCCACGATTTTTACACTTTGGTGGAGAGAGAAAACTTCAGAGTCTGTTGTGCAGTTGTGGTAACCCTTCTTACACTGAGTAGTACCTTTTCCTGAGTGTAGTCCTACAGCCCCTTCTAGGTACAGCTGTAACATATGCTGGAGAGCAGCATCCTGAATGATTACTATTAATCTTGAGACAAAAAGCAGACCCCTTTTAAGTGGTCCTAAATTTTCTCATTGCATTCTGTTGCTGGGACAGGATATTGCATCTTTCAGATATTCAATTCCACTCACTCTTCTTCTTCATTCCACCTTTCTAGATATGCTTTAAGTCTACAGTTTGAAGATATTATTCAGCCTATTCCTAGTGAAAACAACTGGATGAAAATCCTTTCAAAAGGTACTGCCTCTTCACTTAATCACACGAGGCATGGTTGGTAAGCGATGTAAGGCTTGCCTGTCCCTAGGGACTGAGCACTCAAAGCTCCTCCTGATTGCTTGGGGAACAAGAGAGCCAGAAGGGATCCTAAATCAAACTCTGTCTCTCACCAATGCACCGATTCCTGCAACAACTCCCTTTCATTAGGAACGTTCTTCTCAATTAAGGGAGGTGCCGTCAAGTATTCTACTTTCAGATCTCTTAATTTGTTATTTTTTACTGGTAGAATTGGTAATGCCATCTCAGAGTCCATGGCATCTTCTGGGACAATGTATTGTCTGCTCCTGTGCTACGACATATCACCATAAAATGCAGGGCTAAAAGAGCCTATAATAATTTATGAGAGTACATTAGGTACCCATGTATAATTTATCAAATGGGCATTATGGAGGCAGGACTATGCCTGACTGACAAAGGTTACCCTGTACGGGTGTCTCGTGTAACCACATAGGGAAGAATCCAGTTGCTGATGTTCACTGAATTACAAAAAAGGTTTTACTCCACAAACTGGGCACTCCAAGAAGTGAAGTTGAGAAGCATGAAAGCAACCCCTGATCTTAGTGTTTTGACTCCAAATTGACACCCTCTACAAGATTCAGGTAGGGACTTCAATACACATGAAACCTGGAAGAAGCTAAGTTTTTAAGGGAAGAGTGATATGAAGACCATTCGAACTTGAGCCAGGATCTAGAGCAGATTTAGCAAAAAATCAGTAGGACACATTCAAAATTTATTCAAAACTGAAGTAAGGAACCTGTTGAAACTTTGAGATTCCCATTTCCTAGGGCCTGCTACACCTACAATAACAGCTTAAACATGACTTCACACAGCTTTTGGGGCTGAGCACTCTTCTACTCAATTATGCTCCTGCTGAAATGAATATGAATTGACTCATCTTGGAGAAAATCTCAAATGCCATTGGGCTTGATCCAAAATAAAGGTTTGAATGTTATTCACACTGCATTTTTATTTTCTAGACAGAGAAGTCTGAATAGAGCCCTGAGCAAAGCCTCTGCAGCATGGTGCAGTACACTTGGTCATATAAAAGATTATCTATTTTTCAGAACAAACTGGCTACACTCTGGGTTGAGCCAACAATTTATTCACTGGCTGTGCTGCTGTAGCCTTTCTTCTGGTCCTCCTGACCTGACCAGCTGCTAGTAAAATCAATTGATCACACAGCAATGTATGTCTAACTTTTTATCCAGTCCTCAGAGAAAGAGAATTATTTACAGCCTGGAGTTACCAAGCATGTCTTCTAGCTCAAAGTTCAGTGGCTGCAGCTTTCAGATTACTTTACTAAAATCTCTGATTTTGGTATTTTTCATAATAGCAGATGGAGGCTGATAAATTCCTTTTGAATTGGATATCACACAGTAAAAAATTGCTTGCTGCAACTCTGAACTAATTTTGTTCATTAATTCAGGACTGAAGAGATGCTAATATCCTTAGGAATCTGAATTCTGTGCATTAATATTATTTTCATGGCATCAAAATTATCTGTTTCCTCTGGGGAGATAAATAACTCAGTGGGTGGGCTCTGGTTTGGGAGTTAGGACATTTGAGATTTCTTGCATTGTGAAACCAGTTGAGAAATACTTTTAATGAGTCACAATTCTCAGAGTACAGTTTTGTTTCCTTTAAAACACTGGAATTTTTTTTTCTCATAAAAATATCATTTCATTGTAAGCAAAAGCAAAACAAAAAGCATTTATTTTTTGAAAGCTTGTATTTTACTTACCAATTTCCTTTAATTACATGTGGAGGAATCATCTTCCTTTCCTTGTTTCTCTTACCCTCCAAATTTTAGATGATGTCACCTTATTATTTCTCTTGGATAAATTCCACCAAATATTCTTCTATCTACCTACACGTACACAGACACACCATTACCACTGAACCTACATGGTAACACCAGACTGATCTTCCAGTTCTCTCCCTGAGACAAGTCATCTCATCTCCGTTATCTTAAGAGACGACAAGACACACGTCTAAGATTGCAAACTCAGACATCCCAACCCATAATATCAGCTAAATATTAGGTTAAAATCTAGATTTGAAAGTGGCTTAGATGTGAAGAATGGGGGGAGGGAAAATGAAAATATTGGGTTGTTTTTTTTCTGCTGTTATTTTAGGTAGATTTTTGTGCCCAACTTGAATGAAAAGCAAGAAGGTCTGGAAACACAAATTTGCCTCCAGAACTGAAATCCCGTTTCTTGCACATTCATACCAATGACACATCTGTTAAAATACATATCACAAAGAGTCCAGTCTCAGTTGAATACAAATAATTAATATGAATAACACATAGAAATTTCTCTATTTCTTTCATGTTACCTCGGCTGTGTGGTCTACAAATAGAGAAAATGATCCTGGCCTAGTTCCAGCTGGCTTAGGCAGTAACACAGGTAGTCATATGAGTTCAGATTTATAATGTTCATTGGTGGCATATTCTCCAGAAATCAAAATATACTTTTGAAAGGAGTCTTGAGGCCCTTGTTGGAAAGCTTTTAAGAAGAAGTGAATTTCTTAAAATAATTTAAATGAGTAAACTGGAAATTAATAGCCTGGCATGAGGAGATAATAGTACCTTGGGATCCGTCTGCAGTACACTTTCATATTTTGTGTGAGATCTAGCTAAGAGATTACAAATTACATGCAAAAAACATCTGGCATTTTTTTTTATTATTTAGAGGAGAAGAAAAAAAAAAAAGAAAGCAAGGCCTGGATGCTGTTGCCTAGAAGTGTGTACACTTGTTTATTTTCAAAAGTTGGTTGAGGGCTTACAGGGAACAGCAGGGTAATGGAATATTCATGAAGCAAATGCCCTTCACTTAGCAGAGGGCAAAGGAAAGCAGATTGCTAAACCCCTCCAAACTTCCTGTGCAAGAAGCTCACTCTACAGAATAATGAAACTTGTGTTTGCCACCCTGCAGCACAGCAGTGCTAACCTGGTACCACTCAGCTCTTTCACCTCTCTCTTCCTTTTGGCCTCCTCCTATTTGCAGGCATGGATCCCTAATGCTGCTGCACAGTGTCCCTTTGACCACAGCTGCAGTGGCACAGACCTGCAGAACTGATCACAGCCTCGCAGGAACCGTCCCGCTTTTGGGGATAGACTGAGAAGATGAAAAGTACCACGGAGCTACTGCAAGCACGGTCCTCACCTGTCAATACCTGAGCAGGGGGTAGTGAGGGCCTGCTTGCTGGCCCAGAGATGGAAGCCGGTTTTCATGCTGTTTCATGGGTTTACTTTAGGAGCACTGCAACAACCAGAGGAAAGGTTGATCTCCATTATCACTGGACACAGACAGACTTCAGGACTCAACCAGTCGGTCCCCCACCGTACACAGGCGCCAGCCATCTTCAGCCCCACAACCGCAGAGCATTTGGGACGCCAGAAAACTCCCCCAGCATTGCAGCACCCCAACAACTCCAGCACCCCGGCATCCCAGCGCATGGGCCACCCGCGGCCGGCAGCGGTGCCGGTGGCGGCTCACAAAGCAGCGGTGGGACAGCGCCCTGCCCCGGCCCGCCCGTGGCCGCTCGGCGTGGCCAAGCCGGCGCGTCGCTGCCGGGCACGTGGGGCGCGACTGTCGCTGCCCGGCTCGACAGATTGGTGTCAGCTGCCCGCGGCCCCGGCCGCGCTCCCCGGGGGCCCCGCGGGCAGAGGCGGCCGGCGCACAAAACCAGCAGGCACGAAGCAGCAGGTGGCCCCCGCGGAGGTAATCAGGATCACATTCAACGGGAGAGCCGGCTCAATTTTCAGCCCTGTGTATGCCGAGGGGCCTGGAGCTGCCTTGTTAATGCTGCAGGGAACACGTGGGACACATTGACTGCATTAATTGTCCCCACTCATTCAGCAGTGGATGAATTATAATGTTACCACTCCAGGGTAAAGCAAACACCTATCATAACAATCATGTCATTAGTGTGCAGATGCCGGCTGCTCTGCTTAACCTTTTGTATCTTTTTTTTTTTTTTTTTTAATGGCATGCAATAAGAAT